>CAJHQQ010000522.1:0-179276 GCA_905132885.1 Moricandia moricandioides
TACATGTGATGGGTAGTTCCCTAAGTCCACCCCAACGTCCCAAAATATTGGTGACTCATCCTCTTGTGCAATAGTTCCCATCACACTGTTAGCAGGTCCTGTGTTTCATGAAAAATGGTGACCAATTACACAGTCAAGAGTTACTTTTACATCCGAAAAATAATAAAAATGCTTAAACGCAATAGTTAATTAGCTGACCAAATTTTTTTTAGCATTTATTATGTAATATTTAACTGGTTAAAACATTTTCTATAATATTTTTCCATGTTCTACTAACTATTTTAATATATCACTCCTATTACTTAACAAGTTAGCCACATTTACTATGGTCACATGGTTTATTCTAATATTTCATTAAGTTGAAATAAGCTAACTTACCAGTCACTTTCATCGAGTTCTATTATTTCTCTCACAGGTGGTTGACATGATTATCATCAGTAGACAACTGTCAGCATACGCAATCTCCAGAGAAGTTTGTGGAATATCAGCATCTCTTCCCTCCGTAAATATATCATTCATTACACGTTCAGTTGTTGCAGCACGATCACCAAAGACAAGATCTGAATCAACAAAACCTGTAAAATTAAAGAGGCTAAAATATCATTCACTTATTTTTTGCATTGTAATTACATACTACTTTCATATGTCACTCTAGAGTTTTTGTCAGCTATCTCGTCAAATACATACGATGTTGCACCAACTGAGAAGTTTGTCCGACAAAGGAATTAGTATTCCACTACGCTCTTAGGAACCTATTGTTACAAGCACTGCAAGTTCATCGCAACACGTCCTCACATTTAGTAGGAATAGACAGATCAGCTGGTGTTGAAATAGTCATCGGGTGGTGTTTTGAAACCAAGTGGGACGAGCATCCCAACTTGGTAGATGGTGTTGAACACCCCTGATCCGGAATAAGTAAAAGTTAACTAGTTTGCCATGCACCAATAAAAAAAACATGCACGACAAACTAAAGAAATTTAACCAGATCAAAGACGCTACTACCACGTCCCAAAACCCTTGGCCCGAGGTTCCCGGATCAGATCCAAAATCCTAAGATCAAAGGTCCAAGAACGTGTTCCCTAATGATTTCAAGTTAAAGCTTTGCAACCTGAATTTTAAATCGTTAGTTAGTTTGTTCCGAACTAGAACTAGTATCATACGGGATCAAGCATTTCACAAACCTTTCTTATTCGTATATACTTTAGTTTAAACTACATCAAAAAATTTATACATGCTCGGCGATATTCAAACCCATATCATACATATTACAAAACATACATGTTTGCAAAAGGTATCAAATCTACACCAACAACTTTGTGCTCCTCCGATCCCGAAAGCAACTTACTAAGGGTTACCTGCAAAACAAAGAGTCTAATGAGCAACTAATTTTCTCAGTGAGTTAGGTTCCCTAACAATTAAAATATCCCCCAAAAATATGCATCAATTATCAAGCAGCAGAGATTAATTATTTCAAGCAATGCACAATGCAAAATTAAAGCAATCAAGTAATTCAATCATCCACTCTTCACGAGTGGTTAGATCTTCATAGATCATCGACGACTGCCTCTCACCATTGGTTCCAATCTCAGTACGAAGTTCATCCAACATCTCTTCTTGCGCCCATTGACTCTAAACACAAACTCTAAAAAGACGATGGCCCGGATCACAAAACTGCCGTATCGTCATGCAGCCACACGGTCGAGGGTAGCTAGCCCTATCACACGTGTCTTCGCGTCCTACCCGGAACTAATTTTGGTAAGGCCCCAAAGAAGGCACAAGCCTCGAGTGGACACCAATGACTATCACGACACTCCAACCGCGTATCAGACCTTCACAGATCATTCCTATTTGTAAGTCCATGGCTTTACGGCTTTCCCCATTATGACATGATCAAACATGTTATACCCTCCAAGCCAAGGCCCGAAGGATATAACCCAATATCTTTCACAAAAATCAATAATTATCATATTAGTATATATATATATATATATATATATCTATATGCAGAACCTAGCAAGGCATCAACCAATACTCTTGTTTTGCATGCGTTAACCACACACAGAAAAAATCATTACCCATAGCCAAGACTTACATCAACACTTAGGTGAATGTTTTGGACTGCAATTGCTCTTATCTCGTGGTCGGCTTTGCTTAAAATTCTATCGGAAAACTCTAGAAATTTAGAAATCTAGTCACATGAAGGATAGAGAAAGAAATTCTATATAAGTTCTAACTAAGAAAATAAGAGAAAAAAATAAAAATTAATTTTAAAAAAGAACGCTAAAGACCGAAAATTTACCTTAAGGCTTCAACTTTCACGAGTTTCTATGGTAAGAGTTCCTAACAGGAGAAAGTATAGGTCCTGCATAGCAAGCAGGAGGTGTACCTTCCTCCCAAACCAACCATTAGGAGATAGATTTGTGTCCAGCCACAAATCTTTCCAATTAAATCAAGATTGGTGGCCAGCCACAAACTTAGCCAATAAAAAAGAACATGAGGTGCTTGAGGTGGTTCATTCAAGTAGAAGCACACGTCCAGCTTCTTGGAGGAGGCAAGCAAGCATCTCCATCTTCCAGAAGCTTTTAGACACGCTTAACGTCGTAGATGGGCCTGAATGGGCCATGTTTAATCCCGAACATGTTATAAGCTGATCTGGGCTTGCGGGAATGTGTCTCCTTGAAAAAACCCTAGATTTCTTAGACCAAAACATTTCTAAAAAAAGTATAAGGTCATTCCTCTCTTAAGGCACTAAATAAAATTTTGATTAATTTTCTCTTCCGACTAGGATATTCCCAGCCGAACCGCGAGCATTTTCAATCCACTAAATTTCGTGAAGAATTTATTTCTTCAAATGGAAGACTACTACTCTAAGATTTTCTAAATTTTCTTATATACCTTGGGATCCACGACCATCCACGGGAATAGATCAATCCGACTTCTACTTGCTTGCGTAATTTTTCTTGGTTGTTGCGTGATTTTTCTTTGTCTGCGCTTTTACTCTTTAACGAGGTTTATTACAAACGATATAATACAACCGCTAAAATATTAAGCCTCAGAGAGTAACGGCGCCTGATGATCAGATCAAGAGTCATTGTTTTATTGATCATCATCCTATATCCGAGTGTTTTTACAAACCTTGTTTTTATAAAAAAGAAATGGTGAACACGGAATAGTAATTAGAATATTTACTTTCACTAGATTATAGTTTAAAACACTGTTGTGAATACAATATATGCTTTGATCATTATAGTTCGATATATATATTTATTCCTTATATGATTTATAGACAGATTTATGCATATATATATGATTTATATTCTTAAACTTGCTTATTGCTATTAATTTATTTCCTAATTAAATTTGATTCATAGTAGTATTATTGGTCTATCTATATATATATATATATATATTAGTATTGCCTTAATTTTGATGTGTACTAACATAATAACAATATTTATATGAGCAAATTTTAAGTATTTCAGGGGTTATTTAGTTTTCTTTAAAAGGGAAGATATTTTTTGAGAGTATCGTAAAACATGAATAGTTGGAATTTTCATGGCTGATGCGATGGTCTTTGTAAAATAAGTATTTTTCTATGTTTTATATACAAAGTTGACTGTAAAACTTGATTATATAAAATAATTTGCATAAAATTTAGTATGCTGATCATATTTTCATTACCATTTTATAAGTGTTTTAAGTTTAAGGCTTGACTTTATAAGATCCATAAGTTTTGGAGAACAATTCAAAAAAGGTATGATCACCTGAATGTGATTACCTAATCTTATTATGTATTGCATCTAAAATTACAAGACCTACAGTCTGTAAATAAAGCTCAACTATGTTGGATGTTAAGTTTAGAAGTAAAATTTTTCCTATAAATAATACCAGTGAAACAAAGATATTAAAGAATTCATATTTTTCACAAATAATGTTGTCCAACAGGCCCATGCTTAAGAAAAGAGATGTTAAAGAAGTTCATAATTATATCTTGTCCACTACAAGAAAAACTCGGCCATTACTAGGACGGATATTCCTCGTAATTTCCTAGTAAATGGCCATTTACTAGGAAATTACGAGGAAACACGTTCCTCGAAACACGTTCATCGTAAAGCTTTTTTCCTCGTAAGGTCGTAGCTAATTTACGAGGAAACGTTTCCTCGTAAAGTCCCGGGTACGGTTTCCTCGTAAGCTCCTCGCAGCATTTCCTCGTAACATCATAGTAAGGTTTTCCTCGTAAGATCGTAGTAAAATCTTACGAGGAACTTACTAGAAAATGTTACGAGGATTTTACTTGGAATCCTTACGAGGATTTTGCTTCGAAATGGTTTTTTCCCTATTAAAAAAATTAATTATCAATATAACTATTTTATTTTTAAAAAATTAAAAAATCAAATTATAAATAAAAACTAAAAAACAAAAATATTTTATAAATAACGTAAATAATATACAGAAAGGTTTTTAAAATTCATAATATACAATTAAAATAAAAAAAACTACGGATGGTGGTCGTGAAATTGCTGAACGAAGTCGTCCTGGCTCGGGAAATCTTGTCCGTAGTGGTGGCCGGCTGTGGACTGTTGATGGTGGATGTTGTTGGGTTGGAATTCTCTCCGCCTTCCCATCTCTGACGCAACATCTCCTCCAAATGTGGGTTTCCAACCGCCATAATGTCGAGGACATTGGTGAGAGAAGTGACATGCTGTGGTGAGCGAAGACAACTCCGACCGCAGCTGAGCATTGACATCGTGCTGCTCCTGATGATAAGACGAGTCGCTGCAAGGACATCGTTAACCGAGCCAATCCCGATGACAAGCCCCTTTTTCCTAGGGGCGACCTGTAATTAAATATATTAATAACATTAAGAAATTTTTTTTGAAAATATTTAAAAATTAATAGTAAAACGAAAATTATTTACCTCCTCGTAAAATCTTATCCACTTCAACAGTGGATAATATGACTGGAGTCCAGCCTGCTGAGTCAACTGCGGTCTGGCATTCGTCAACTCGGGCAACAACCTCGTTGTAGATCCGCTCGGAAGCAGGATCTACAAACTGCCCAGCCTTGTTCCGGTGGGTCCTCTCGTATAGGTCTTTCAGAGACGGAAGAACTCATGTCTCCTTAGCCTGAAATTAATTTATAAAATTAAATATTAATTTGGAATTTTCAAATAAAATATAAATAGTTATTAAAAATCATTTTACCATGTGCTAGACGAATTCCCGCGTGAGGTTTTCGACTAGTGGTGTGAAGCACCTTGGTGTCTTCCATATATGTCGGCACGACACCACCATCATCATATCTTCTTGGAGCTTGTTTCCTTGTACGTACTTTCGGTGCCAAAGTAGTACGAAGTGAAATGTGATGTTTCTTCCGTCAAACTTCCCGCCACAATAGAACCTTCAACTCTTGCTAGGTTTTTTGGCTTTTCCTTTCAAAGTTTTCATGGCCTTTCATACTGATACATCCATCCATAATGCACGGGTCCACGATAGTAATGCCTCATACGAGAGGTTGGACAACTAGGGTGTTCCATGACGTCGAAAAAGGTTGGCCGGGAATATTTTCTCCAAGTTGCAGATTAAGACGGGGATGTTTTCATGAAGTTTGTTGGACAACTTCCACTTTAAGAGTGCGGGTGCTCAGATCCCTAAAAAATGCTTCCAATTCCTTATATATATACGAAAACAAAAAATTATCCATATTAGTATATATATATATATATAAATAAATTATCATGTCATCGTATTATATTAATTAATTACCTGAAGTGCTTCATGTTACTTTGCCGGTAGTAGCTCCGCAAACGCAAAGGGAAGTAGTCGCTGCACAAAGACATGACAATCATGGCTCTTCATCCCGGAGAACTTTTGCCCTTTCTCAACACATCTTGAGAGATTTGAAACATACACATCAGGAAACTTCACTTCTGAAGCCACCCAGTTGAACAACGAAGACTTTTTTTCTGATGACAGTCTGAAAATTGGAACTGGAACTTGCCCATTGCTTTTTATATGTAGCTCACTCCTTGAGCAGATATCGGGTAAGTCCAACCTTGATTTTACGTTGTCTTTCGTCTTCCCTGGGACATTCAATATAGTGTTTCATGATGTTCTCAAAAAAGTTCTTCTCTATATGCATCACATCGAGGTTGTGGCGAAAAGAAGATCTTTCCAATATGGCAATTCCCAAAATATACTCTTTTTGTGCCAATTGTGCTGAACACCATAATAATCAGGCGTATTACTGGGAACATGCCAATTCCCACCACGAGGAGCTGTTTCTAGAGCACCGTAGTAATCGATTTGCGCTTCGATTTGTTCTCCAGTTAAATATGGAGGAGGAGTGTCCCTGACAACCCTTTTGTGCCTGAACATTTCTTGTTTCTTCGGTATGGGTGGTGAACCAGAAGAAATCGACGGTGACAATCGAACCAACTTAGTCTTCCTACCATGCTTCAACTGAAATGCATCTGTCATTTCCATTACAATATGGACAAGCTAATCTCCCATGTGTGTAGTCCACCCAGACAACATACCATATGCAGGAAAGTCACTTATGGTCCACAAAAAGCATCGCTCGCATCGTAAAGTTTGTTTTCATTGAACAATCATATGTCCTCACCCCTGTTGACCACAAATCTTTCAACTCTTTTATCAGTGGTTGTAGAAAAACGTCGAGAGATCTTTTTGGATGTTTTGGACCAGGTATTAATATGGTCATGAATAGAAACCCTCGTCGCATGCACATCTCCTGTGGCAAGTTATACAGTGTAAGAAAGACCGGCCACAATGAATATTGTCTCCGAGACATTCCAAATGGACTAAAATCCATCAGGTGCATAATCCAAGATACACATTCCGGCTATTGCTAGCGTAATGTGGATGTATTGTTAAAATGTTTCCATGCTCTTGCATCTGATGGATGAGTCATCTCTCCATCCGTCTGAGTATGCTCGGCGTCGTGCCATCTCACCCCTCCAGCAGTCTCCTCAGATTGGTACAATCTTTTCAATCTGTCTGTGATTGGTAGGTACCAAATCCTTTGGTACAGTACCCTATTACGCCCGTCGACCTTGCGGTTTGAATCGTGGCTTCTTACAAAATCGACATTCTTCTAACTTCTCATCATCTCCCCAGTAAATCATGCAGTTGTCGATGCAAACGTCTATCATCTCCGAGGGCAACCCAAGACTATATACCAATTTCTGAATCAGATAATAAGATTCAGCAGACACATTGTCTTCTGGCAAATACTCTTTAAACAAGTCTGCCCATGCATCCATACAATTTTCAGGTAGATTGTGATCGGTTTTAATACTCATCATTCTAGCAGCCAACGACAATTTAGAAAGACCTTCTCTACAACCACTGTAAATTGGCTCATTCGCAGCATCTAACATTTCATAAAACTTTTTTGCATCTAAGTTAGGTTCTTCAACTTCATCATCATCATGAGTTACAAAGGCATCACCTACCATATCATGAACCCTATCCACAATCTACCATTTGTTCCTCTTGGTGATGATAACTATTACTACTGCTACCTTCATTACGCAAATGCTCAACTGGTTCAATCTGAAAATTGCTATTACTACTGCTACCTTCATTCCTACAACTAGCATCTTCTCCATGTTGATACCAAATATAATAATATGGCATGAAACCTCTATTTATTAAATGCTTCCAAACATTTTCACGAGGGCCCTAATTTGGTATTGCAACATTTCCGACAAGGACAGAACATCTTACCACTTTCCTGTGTGAGTGGGTGTCGAATCTTCTTGATGTATAAAACGTCTCCAACCCTTCGAGAAATTCTTTCGTCACCCGTCCCGTTATTATCTCTGTGTGAATACATCCACTTCCGCAACTCGAAAATATTTCCCGGACCGGATATTTTTTTTGTGTTTGATTAAGCTTATAGCTGATTTTTTTTGGTGTGTTTCAAATGAATCACATATGGTGGTATTTATAGGAATTTTTTGAATCTGAGAATTTACTAAGAAATTGCTAGGAAAAGTAAGTACAAAACACGTTTTTGATTTAAATTCGATATTTTCTATCCATTTCCTCTTAATTTCGTAGTAACAAAACCTTTCCTCCTAATTTCGTAGTAAAGAGTTACTAGGACTTTACGAGGAGAAGTGTTACTATGAGTTTACGAGGAAAATGACGTTTTCCTCGTAATAGCCACGTAAGGTTACTTCGATTTTACTAGAAAACCTTTTTCTCGTAAGGTTACGAGCACTTTTACGAGGAAAACTGGTTTCCTCGTAAAATCGAAGTAACATCGTAGTAAATTTTACGAGGAAATATTTTCTTAGTAAATTTTCCTAGTAAAAGCTTAGTTTTCTTGTAGTGGTCTCTTTGTGACTGAGAAAAACAATGAGCTATTGGTATAAGATGAAAAATCAAGTCTAGTTGATTAGATCTATTCTATTTAAAAGATTATGACATTTTATACTGATAAAGAAAATCCACAAAAAATATGAGTGGTCAAGAAAGTGAACATAAAAGTGTTGTAGACGTGAATGTGGAATATATGAGTCAATATCAAAGAGTTTCTTTTTAGAACTCATAGTATCACTTGAAGTTTAGAAAATAAAGATGGTAAGAGATATGATTAAATCATCATAATATTGAAAGAAAACATGCGAGTACAATACAAGGTAATGTAAATCTTGAAGAGTGTTCAAGAAGAGGATATATATGAATGCTCCAGAAGAATACATAAGTATTGTTGTACATTATTAATGTGATTAAAAGTTTAATATATTACATTCTCATAGTCTCAAAAGTTAGAAGGATCTAAGAAAGAATACATGAACCATGTCGGGTTGTTGATTCAAATATTGAGATTCATTCGGGATTGATAAACGTGTAGTATTATCATCTCGAGAGGAAGAGTTAAAGAATCTTACATTTTATATTAAGTGAACATCTAGAAGATTATGTTTACACTAAACTAGATTGATGAATCCTTCTTAAAGTAAATCTGTGGGATTTTGAAAAAGTTTATGTTGAGACAATAAGCAAAAGAAATGTTATATATATTTCAAATCAAAAAAAAATTCTCAAGGCTGTAAAAGTATTTTAGAGAGTGTATCTACATCCTCTTATAGATCGTACTACACAAAAATTATTGTAATGAAGATAAATATATAGTAAACCAGAAGCTTACAAAATATTTAGCATAAAGCAATTAGACAATGTTGGTTTAGTACTGATGTGAAAATATACTTAAAGATTTATGAGAATATTTCATTTAAGAACCAAAATTATTCTTCTGAATTATTTTCTCATAAGATAAAATGGTAATACGGTTTTTCACCAGCCAAAATTATTGGCATGAATAAAGGAGATGTTGGTGGACTGATCACCCACCATGCATCTTTATAATATTGGTGAATTCACTTCTTAAAGTATTTGATGACTATAAAAAATTCACTGGGATAAGTGTTAAATATTTTGAACAACATTAATTTGCATCAAGCGAACAATTCATCAGTAGTTCTCCCCGTCATTGGTATTGGGTCAGAAACCAACCATTTCCCCTTTAAGAATGTTGGATGTGCGATATACATTCAATTGCTCCACCACAAAGCTTTAATTAAGATGAATTTTTAAATGAGGTTGAAAATATATGTTGGATTATGAATCTCCACTAATACTTAAGAATCTAGAGTCATCCCTAAATGATATAAGTAAGGCTTGATATGAATGTTAAAAGTGAATTAGTATCTCCAACATAAGAGGGAGAAAATAAACAGTTAGAAAAGAAAATAAATTTTATATTAAATTATCATTAATCCTCATATTAAAGAGAATGTGAAATAGAATTCCAAAAAATAATTCAATTATATAGCTTAGTAAAGCAATTGCCAGACACATTTACTGATCCAAATAAATAGAGTGATCAAGTCACATATACCAACTATAAATGCTCCAAGAATAAATGTTGTTCTAGAAGAACAATATCAAAATGCTAGTTACAACTAAAGCTTGTAGACATATTGGTTCCAAAGATAAGAATCCTTGTAAATGAAAAAGAACAAAAATTAACAATGGTCAAGAGAAAATAAAGTTTTTTGAATGATCTCCAAAACATATGTTTAAACATGACTGAAACAAATTCAGGTAACTGAGACAATGAAGATATCTCAATATTTTTTGTCATGTGTGAAATAAAATGGAACCGATAAGCAAATCGACGTCGATGATATCTATGCATGCAAAGTAACAGTTGATATGATAAATGAGAAAGATGATCATGAAAACAAAGTCTATTGAAAAGTATACAAAAGAAATGATTGGCCAAATTGGAAAGAAGTAATAGATAAAGATAGAAACTCTTATGAAATAGAAAAGTATTTTGATCTAGTAGTCCATACACTAAAATGTGTAAAACAAGTGGGATATAAATGAGTCTTTGCACCAAAGAAAAATCAATATGAAATTGATTATGAGAAGATATAGTCTTATGTGGTAGATGCAACTACTTTCAAGTTTCTTATCAATGTGGTAATAACAGAAGAACTTGAATTACACCACCCACTGGAAAATGATAATCTCTATAAGATAAAATCCATAAGGTTGATGATATCAAAATCATTTTTGGGAATTCTAGCTATTCGATCGAAATATGTTTATGGGATGTATGAAATACTATAAGTAATCAATACACCATTTGTATTTATCCATAGATTATGAATCAATAAATCATTGATTTGTAATATAATCAAAAACTCCTCAAGAGTTATAGAAATTGTAGTTTGGGGAAAAAAAACTCTTGACAATACCACATTGTCTTTATGTATTTCAAAATGAAGATTTGAATATGAGATGTTATCTTAAAGATCTTTAAAGGGTTTTATATTAAAATACTTCATATATGTTTGGTCTTGAAGTACTTATATTCAAAGTCTTATTGAGCAAGTTGCTAATCTTTTTCATAACTGAAAAATATGCTTTTATATGACAAGAAAGAAAATCACAGCCGTAACGTTTATAGTAAGAGCATATAGTAAGAGCATAAACAACTCGTATGTACAAAACGAATGGTTAGTGTATAAAAAATTATTTTTGCTTGAAGTCCAAATTGATCAAGAAATTGTTCTTCCTATGTTCAACATAGGTTTGAATCTGTCCTAATCCACTTTTTCTTTTACTGTTTTAATAAGTAGTTAATTTATTTATTTTTGCTTCTTAGTTTTGGATTTTCTAGGACCAGCACTGATTGAGTGTTAAGAGAGAATTTTTATTAATTCTAAAACATTTATTAATAAGTTTAGTTTAGGTTGACAAACATGAAGTCAAGATTTATTATTATTGGAGAATCACTAGTGTAAAAACTCTGTTTTTATTTTTCAAAGTAGAATAACTTCATAATGTAGTTGAGTTGATTTAAAATCAATTAATAATGTTTTGTAAACAATTAAATTTTAAAAATTTAAAGATAGTTTTAGTTGGTTAATTCAAAAATATCTACAGTATGCCTTATATTATGATTTCAATCATTTGTTTTTGATACTACACAACAAAATATTTCAAATCAGTTTAAATACAAAAAAATTTACAAAAACTTTGAAACTGAATAACATTAGATTTTTAAAAATTTGATTTAAATAATTCATTGAGTCACAGTAGATTTTAAATAAGAATTTATAAATACCATATCTAATACACCTATATTTTATAATATAATTTAAAATCATCATTCGAATAACGGTGGATTTTGACTCATATTTAGAAACTTAAACGCATATAAAAACCATATGTAGTTAAGCTTAGTAAATTTAGTTCTTTAATATGTTTTTTTTCATTTTTTAAGATCACAAAGAAAACGTATTGCAAATTTTGATTTTAGTGTATTTTTGTACTCATGTTAAATATTGAGAGTTTTCTTGTTTATTCCATTTTTTTCTTGTGTATATAACTTTTCTATATGTAAAAGTGACTAGAAGACATACATGAGACTGTTAACTTTATACATTTTACCATAAGCTTATCTTAAATAAAGGAAAATAACATAAAACACACAGTATCATAGTATTTTAAGTCCTTATAAATATGTACACACATAAACGTTTAGCAAAAAAATGTCTTTTTAATCAAATTTTTCTTTTTGTTAAAATCGGTTTCAGAACTCAAACGTTTTGTAAAAATGTAAGTGGTTGTACAACCATAAAATAAAATTGTGGAATTTGAATTTTTCTTAAAAAAAATACCATGGTGAACAAGAAAGTAGTGGAGAAGTTCCACTAATTCTACTGGAAAACTGATTTTATTAACAAAATCTATCTTTTGTTCCTTTGCTATTTAGTATTTATTCTGTTTTAATAAAAATGTTATTTTAGATTTTTTTTGTTTCAAAAAAAATACTTTCTACGTTTTTAATACATCTTTACACATAAATTATTTTTATCTTTTGAATAATCAATAGACTTTATTTTAATTATTTTAATTATTTTACTTAATTAATTATACATTAAATAAAGATATATAAATATGTTTTAAAAAAAATAATTCACGTAAAATATGTTCAAATGACACTTTTTGAAAAAATGGAAGAAGTATTTACTAGAAGCATGAATGGAATAAACTATTTCTCCATCATTTATATTCTATTTATCTTTATTCTATTTGACAATTTCTTACACTTATAAAAGTTGCATATTTTATTTTGATTGGTAGAAATGATAATTAAAACAATAAAAATAAGCTATAGAATTAGTATGTTATAGAAGTTGTATGTTTTCACTGAATATATTTTAGCTGATTGGCAAAGTATTAAATAACTGATATATTGTTTTATCGTATAAAATTATTATATAATATTTATTTATCATTATATAATTATGATATATCAAACTAAATATAAACTTTTTATTTGATTATATTTTGTTATTAGTATTTTAATATTAAATTATAATTATGTAAAACATTCATTTTAAAATGATAAAATAAAAAGCTGAAAATTTTCTATTTAATTTCTATTTTATTTATAATATAATAATTATTAAATATAATAGATTAATTATTTTTAATTAGTCAAAACCATCAGTTTTGTTTAACTATTTCAATCCAACCTTTCATGGTTTCAATTTCTTACAGACCTGTTAACTCGGCTCGTTGCGGGCTGCCGTAATATACAAAGCAATGAGCATGATTAAAAGATAATTAATCTAGGTTTCTGAGAAACAATACAATCCCATTAACCTTTCACGACTTAGGTTTTTGCGGCGAGGAGTCTTTGGTTCCGGCAACATGGACAGCTTCTCCGATGGGTCATCACTATTCACTCATGACAACGAAAGTCAGTGACCGGTGGTGAGGAACGCGGCGATTACACCTCTCGGATCCTTGTACCATGATAAGCTCGAAGGACAGCAGCTACTCCTCCATAATAAACAACGTGGTGGTTGGTGGCGCAAAGATATGGCACATTCACAAAGGTGGTGTTGAATAGATGGACGTACGCACACATGCAGAAGACTTGAGAATAATGGAAGCAACTGACGAGAAAGATCAAGAGAGGATGGGGCGATGCAAGCAACGAGTGCTCTGATTTCTTTCTTGGTTCGGGGAAAATAATTACTGGAAATAGATAGTCTCATTAATATAATTATTCTCCTAATTGTCTCATTAGTATAATATTTTAAAAATCACAATACTAACCTTAGAAAATAGAATTACTTATATATTTAAAAATATTAAAATAATTTAAATATTTAACTATTTAGGAAAATAAAAATATATTCCCAAATCGATTAACTCTAATTATCTAATTTTTATTTTATTTTTTTGTTCAAAAATCGGATTTAAAGATAAGAAAACCTAATATTTATAAATATTTTCATAATTACTCTTTCCTTAATTTTTGCAACTGTTCATACTTATTCGTAGAATCTGAATTCTAATATAGGTAGAAGACATTACAATGTTTGAAACTAAGTTCTACGACTAAGTAGATTATTGGTAGACTGCAGATTGTTAATTCTGCATACTTTAGAATGGTAGGTAAAACGTAGATTGAGAATTCAAAATTTATTTGGATTACTTTATTTTAGCAGATTACGTTTTCTAAAACAATTATGACACATACAAAAACGAGGATTTCGAATTCTACTGTGTAGAACACAACATCTGCTATCCGTAGAACGTAAATTTAATTTTTAATTTAACAATTTTTCAACCCTAAAAAAATACCAATACATTGGTATAAGTATTTCTTCAATATTTTCTATTTTTAGTTTTTTTTTCTGGTTTGCAAAACAATTTATTTTGATTTATTTCGAAAAAATAGAAAGCGTATTAAAGGCAAAAAGATTACAAAATCGTTTTTATGCTAATGGGACAATCTTATGATTTTTTTGGCTCAAAAAAACAATTTCCCCTAAATTGATTTAGTCAAAAGAGATAATTAAAATAGCACAAACCATGATTTAATAAAATCGGTCGTTACACATCAGTTTTTGGATATTCAATCAGAAACAAAAAAAGCAAGAGCAAGTTACATATAATACTCAACTTTTCACTTTTAACTCTTCACATCATTTTCTATTTCTTCTACATAATAATTGAGCATTCACTTTACTTTTATATATTACAATAGTTTTGTTTAATAAATTTCACCACCCTATATTATTAATTTTTTATTGAAAATTTAATAGAACTTAAGTGTTACAAAATATTAGTGATATTTGTTTCATTTAAAACATTTAACAATATAAAAATTATTTAAAGAATTGTAAGAAAACATACTAAAATTTATTGAAACCTACTAATAAATTCTATTTATTTTTTATATCCAAATCAAGTGAAATAGATTCAATTTATAAAATATAAAAACTAAAAAATTATGGTGAAAAGGAAAAATCGAAAATATTATTAACCAATAACATTTCACCACATGTCATCATTGTCTCTCTCTTCCTTTTGTTATTTAACATGTTGAAAAAAATTCAACACAAATAAATCCAACTAAGATTCAATACTATATTCAACAGCCTCATTGCATCAATTTAACAGTTGAATTTTTTTTTTCAATAGTCTATTGTGGATGGTAGAATATGATTATTTACATTTCTCCAAACAAAGCCCCTATAATACGTTAAAAGACGTCATTTTAATTTATCCAAGTGGTCATAAACTAACAAAAAAAATTAATTGCTCAATTTTAATTTTAGAAAAAGTAAAAAATACCTTTTTGGGAAAGAGCATGAGGGAAGGGGAGTGATTAGTTCCTAATATTGGGTTCTCGGTTCCAGCTCGGCTTTTTGGATCTAGTGGTTCGGATCCGTTCAAGTATTAAGAAAATTGGTTTGGTTCTAGTTCATTTTTTTTGTTCTCGATTTGGTTCGGGTAACAAGATTAGAAACTGGTTAATATTTGATATAATTTTGGATCTCATTTGGTTTTTATTTTTTTATTAATTCAAGTTAAAAGTAGCTTAGGCATTCGGGTCTTCGGGTCGGGTCCTCGGGTTGGGTTCATGTCGTTTCCTCTCGGGTTCGGGTCCTTCGGGTCCTAGACATTTGGACTCAACTAGGTACTTAGAAATTTTCGGTTTGGGTCAGTTCCTGTTAGGTCCGGGTCGGTTCCGATCTATAACTCCAATACCCGTAAAATAACCATAATTTTCGGCTATATTTTGGTTGGGAGAGGTTCAGGTATTTAAGACCTAAAAAGGACCCGAAGTACCCGAAAACCCAAAAATTACCCAAAAAGTTGAAAATACCCGATAATTTATCTGATATCTAACCGAAAACCCAAAAATATCCAAAATTTAATTCGAATAATAGAATTATATTTTTAAAATATAAAATTTTACCTGAGACCCGAAACTATTCCTTGAAAACCTGAACCCGAAACTTAAAAAATATCAAAAAATAACCAAAAATATATCAAAAACACCTAAATACACCTAATATATGCAATAAGTTTTGGGTATTTCGGGTACCCGATCGAGTCTCGGGTACTTCATCATAGACCCGGACCCGTACCTGTATTTTCGGATCGGTTTCGATTCGGTTTTTGAGTCCAGGTAAAATGCCGAGACCTAGTTAAAAGTCAAGAATTCGGGGTTTTCAGATTAAATATCAGCTTTTTGGGGTTTTGGATAAAAATTTAGATAATCCAAATGATTTTCAATATTTTAGATAAAAAGTAGTTTATAAATAATAATTTTAAATTATTTGATTATTCTAAAACTAAGTATAGTTAATATATCTATAACTATAGAAATTTGGGTATCTTTTCAGTTCTTGGTTAGGTTCTAGTTTGGTTTCAATTTGATTTCGGTTTGGTTCTGTTTCGTTGACTCTAGAGATTATATGATATACTCAGTAATTGATATTATTCCAAACTCAAATTTAACCTATTTTCGGTTCAGTTATAAATTTGCCGCCTAGACTCTTCTCTTTTCGTTAGCTGAATCACTCCATCCAAAGCCAAAAACATTTTCATACGTTGGAGATAAAAGAGAAACTCTCGAAATTAAAGGTCATTTTGTTACCTTGAACACTATCACATCTTCTTAATCTAATTTCCTTACTAATATATTTTTTCTACCTTCTAAGCATGTGCCTCTCCAACAACCCATTTCAAATGAACTCATACATTTCAAAAAGGAGGTCTTACCGTAACTCCAAAAAACTGGGTACTTAGCTAGTGAATAGATTAACAGAAGGCAAGCTAGAGAGACATAGTAAATTCAAATTCCACCTGTGGCCAAACATAAGAAAACAAAAACAAACAAAAAAGATCCGGAGGAGGATAAGAGCTAAAACTCTATAAGTAAACCAATATAGATATCCAAACCGGCTGGTTCTGTTCGAACTGAAACTCTATAAGTAAACCAATAGGAGCGTGTCCTGAATATATATTACGGTCAGGTTTTATATGCATATGTTTTTTCGTTGGCTGCCCCAGAAAAATAAAATCCGAGTTACAACATACGACATGTCAGGATTTCAGAACAAACTGCAAGGAGTTAATTTTGATGATCAAGGATCCAACAGCATGGCCAAAATTTTCAACAAAACTATCACAGCTGGCATATCTTCTGAACGCTTCCACGACTTCAAGATCCTTCACGTTCTAAGGGCACAAAATTGGATAGCCGACTCACTAGCCAGGACTGCACGAGCGCTTCACAGGAGTTTAGTTTTTTTATTGGTTATTCTATTCCGATATGGATTCCCAAACCACTTCTAGTATGAGTGATGAACTGTCATTTGTTGTAAAAAAAATCTGAATTAAGAAACCAACATACTAAAGGATATGGTATTTGTGGGGATGATTATAATTTCTGGACCCCAAAATCCAAACCCAAATTCGATCCGAAAAATCTTAATTCAAAAAACGATTTGATATATAAAATACTTAAGGGGATATTAGGTTAGTGAGAATTGAATACACAAAACCGATCAGATAATACCCCAAATCTAAAGTTAATCCGAACATAACTGAAATTACATAAGATGTTGTCTAAAAGCATATTTTATCTGTTAAACATAAACATTTTATGTTTTTAATTGATATATTATGTGTTTTGGTTATTTAAACTCAAATTATTTTTGGATGTTTAAGTTAGTTTGTATAAATATAAGTTTGGATGAAAAAGATCATGAGACATGTTGATAGGGCATGATATTTACCACTAGTGTGCCATGTTAGTAGCCCTATTTAGAGTATATTATATGTGTTTGGAGTATGTTTAGAGTATGTTCAGGTTCAGGTACGTTATGGAGAACTTTGATGATTCTAGAGCTTTTAGAGATGCAGAACTACGCAGATGCGTCAGATGTTTACCTATGGATGGAGACCTTCTCATGCTGCGATTGAGCTGATCTTTGGACATAAAATAAGCTCTGAGTTTAGATTTCCAATGCCACTGGTTTGAGGTCAATCAGGATCCTACAGCCAAAGTTATGCCCGTTTTACTGGAGAGTGTATGTCTGCCTCGCGAGAGGAAGCTGTCGAGAAGATGAATGAGTAGTCGATCGACGGCACAGACTTGGTGTCGATCGACGATGATCCCAGAAGATAAACGATAGTTGATTTAGTTAATTTAGTGAACTTATCGAATTAGGTCATAAAGCTTGACTCAAAAGACCATCGATCGACGCGTGATCATTGCCATCCATCAATGGTCACTCCGTGTCAACAAGCGAGAGCTGAGACATCGGACTTAGTCAATAGATTAGACACGCAGCGAGAGCTGGTCGTCTTTTACATTAGATATCAAGTTCTATGATTAATACACTTATCTTTTATCTTATATAATCCACTTGTCTGAAATCCTAGATCTAACTATTTATCATTATTGTTTACTTACCAATCAATCAATTATCTACTATAGTTATTTACTGCTTATTAATATATTTGCCTAGCTTAATCACGATTGTATTGAGTTTATTGTGTGTCCATACTCCCTGTGGATTCGATCCTTAAATACTACAATTTGACCTCTCTTGGCAAGAGTAATTCATAGGGTTAATTTGATAGAGTTTGCATTGAAATTCATAAAAACCCTCCTGCCAAATTTGGGTGCCGTTGCCGGGGAGCAAAGATTCGCCATTAGACTCAATTTTTTTTATTTAGTCTAGGTATTTTCTATATTAGTTTACTTACATAAAAAATTTCTTGTGTTTCAGGTACATACATATTAGTACGAAGAAGCAATGACGAGAGGATTTTTGGGCTCTATAAAAAGGAGACTACTAATTTACGCCACGATCCATATGTCTAAGAGGACAGTCGACACCCTCCAAGCAGCGATCAACACTGAAGAGAAACAAGTATCAATCGACACCAACACCTCGTCGTCGATCGATACCAACATTATGACGTCGATCGACATTAAAACCTCAACATCGATCGACACCACTTCAAGAAGAAAGAGGAGAAATTTAAGTGCTTATACTTGAGGTTGATTAGAATGTGATCTTACGAGACGAAGAAGGTCTTCCTCGCAACATTATAGGACAATTGATTAATGCACAAGGAGCTGTGATCCCTGATGTTATTGTTGTTGCTAAGATGAGTGGCTTCATGATGAGTCGTGAATGGTATGATTGGTTAGCTCAGTTCCCCATTTCGGGGACTTCCTCATGAAGAACCTAGAGACCACATCAAAAGAACTTGAGAAACTAGTCTCAAAGACCGAGCGACATGGAATAGCTGAAGATCACAGACTCTGCAAGATTTTCCCATATTCTCTATCTGGAGATGCATTTAGATGGTTCAGTCAACTGCATCCATGATCTCTAAAATGTTGGGAGGACATTAAAAGGACTTTCCTCAACAAATTTCTCATTGATGCTGCAGCAGCTCGACTAAAGAAGATTGATGATATGCTGGACATGATGGTTAAAGGCCGGGAGAAGGAGCTGATGTTTAAATTCAGTCAGATGTTGGGTGTTCCTTATAGTGAAACAGATGGAAGAATGTGAAACACTGAACACTCACACTATGAATCCAAATAATCAGGTTAAACAAACAAATGAGGTTACACGGAACGGTGATGAACATAAGGATTTGATCCAAGCAAAGCAGAAGAAGTTGATATTAGTAATTCGACCTCAGTGTCGATCGACACCATGATCTCAACATTGATCAACACCACCACCTCAACATCGATCGACACCATGACCTCAACATTGATCAATACCACCACCTCAGCATCGATCGACACAGAATCCTATTGTCGATCGACATCTATTGAAACCCCTGAAAGATCGTGTTGTCCTCATGACATTGCAGACTCAACACTGAGGTTTGATCAGTCGATTATAGAGGATTTCTTGGAGCTAGAGGATTAGAAACAACCTGAATATTCAGGGTCATGACTTGGAGATGAAGCTTGATGATGATCAGAACACTTCAGGAAAAGAATCTGGAGACTTCACCAAAGGCTAACATCGATCAACACCCGTATAATGATATCGATTGACACCCACCGTTTGACAAGATTCCAGGATATACAGTTGAGTTGGAACCGAGTGAGGAAAGAGTGCAAAACTCTAAGACCTCACATCTTGGTGTCCCTAAACATCAAATACCACCTATTTGCACATAAAAAGTTGATGGGTTTCACAAAAGAGATAAAAGGATACATGACCCTGTGAAGTTTGTGGTTCCCAGCACTGTTTTTGAGGTTGAATTTCCTATTCCACCAGATGGAAGTGTGCTTATGGATCCCTATATTAAGGTATTTAATGATCCTTAGCATACAGTTGTTTCTCATAAAATATTGAGGTATGAAGGTGACGTGGACCAAGGACCATTGGTTGCATCATCGATCGACACCACTATTAGAGAATCGATCAACGCCACCATCAGAGTATCGATCGACAACATCATTAGATAATCGATTGACACCCTCAAAATATCTCAACATGCAGAGACAGAAACAACCAATTCTGGTGGTGGGGGGAGCGGAAAGAAGAAGGAGAAGAGGAAGAGTAACTGGAAGAAGAGGAAAAAGACTACGGGAAGTCCTTAGTTGTCATTAATTCCTCAGTTCTTTGATGGTGTCAGGAAGTACAGAATGCGCAGCGGATGCTTCTCGCAGCCATTTGCAAAGCTTTGAGCACTCCTTATTGCTGAGATGATAGACAAAGGAGAAGAGTCTATGGAGGCTTTCACAAAAAGGGTGATGAAGTTGAAGACATTGGACATCGGTAATTTTTTGGAGCAAGTCCCCAGTCTCGTCAAAACTGAATCAGAACTCCAGAACGTCAAGCTAAAGACTATAAACAAACATTGAGTGGGAGGCAACCCACTATTTAGTAAGTTTTTAATTAGTTTTTGATTAGATTAGTCTAATTTTGGATTTTATTTTATTATTTCAGGTTTTCAAACAAAAAAAACCCCGAGGAAGATAGTATGCACAGAGCATCGACCGACGGGTAACCCTAGTATCGATCAATCGCCAATTAACTATTTTCGATCGATGGTCACCATCAGCAAGCATGTATATCGTTTTTCCTTGTTAAATTTGGTCGTTAGGATTTATTTTCTTCACCAATCTCATATTGTATAACAATGGTGATAGTGTTGTTTAAGTCTGGGGGAGGTTTATTGATATTGTCTTTTATTTGAGTTTTATTTTCTATACTTATTATAAAAAAAAGAGTAGAAACTTACATGTGTACCATCGATCGATTTTGAAGAATCAACATCGATCGAACATGGAAACATGACCATAGGTCGACATCGACATCGATCAATACTCTTTTACAGATCGTCTGGTATCGAGTTTCTCTCTATTTACTTATGATTTGGTTTTTTCTAACCAATCCGGGACAAATTACACTAGGGACAGTGTAATTTAAGTCTGGGGAGACTAGTTGATGCTATTTGATTTGTTTTGAGTCTTATTTACTATATATATATATAATAAGTTTTTCAAAAGTTTTAGTGAGTCGAGAAGGGGACTATGATCAAGATTTATTATTGACTAACGATACTTTAGCACCATTCTTAGAAGGTTGTTTGCAGAGATTACTAGAGATACCTAAGTGGATCATCATGCCATTATATCACACTTGCCTAGAAAGTTTGAAGGAACCAAAGCTGATTTCCAACAATAATCATGACATTATCAACTTGCTTTGGGGCTTGGTATACATTGGATAAGATTCCTTCTGCAAGTCTGGAAGGTAAAAGTATGTGTGCTACTGATTCCCTCTCTTTCCCCTTCACATTGAAAAAGGAGTCGAACAGGAGTAAAAGTTGTGTGCTACAACCATTAAGGCTTGATTCAAATGATTCAAAAAAGAGATAAATGTCAAAAAGAAGTGAACAAGATCTGGTGGCAAAAACCATTAGGGCTTGATTCATGGAAGCTTGTCCAAATATCTTAGTCAATTAAAAAATAAAATGATGCCCTCAAAATAAAGGAGACACTGACTGAGAGAAGTGAGAAGAGAGAGAGAGAAATGGATCATAGAAGACTACTTGTGTACTCAGATACTTGCGGGGGAAAAGTCCATGTGTCCTTTGATCGATACTCCCAAGGTAAAGCATACGCATTTATTTTATGCAAAGAAATGAAATCAGTAGAGGGGTGAGTCAGACTAGTATTTGCTGAGTTGTTGGTAGAATGGATCTGGTTGCTATACTAGGATAGGGTATATAAATTTTTTCTGTGATTGACTTGATAGGATGTAGTTTCAAAACAGTAGGGTGATATTTATACTTAGACATTATGTGAGTCTCTGCTGTTCAAAACCTCTTTCACATTCATTGTTTGCTTGAGGACAAGCAAAATGTTAAGTCTGTGGGGAGTTTATAGGGCATGATATTTACCAATATTGTTCCATGATATCAGCCCTATTTATAGTCTATTATATGTATTTGGAGTATGTTTTAGAGTATTTTCAGGTTCTAGTACGTTTTGGAGCTTTTAGAGATGCAGAACTGCGCAGATGCATCAGATGTTTAGCTATGGATGGAGACCTTCCACGGTGCGAGTGAGCTGATCTTTTGACATACGATAGAGATTGAGTTAGCTTTCCAATACCACCGGTTTGAGGTCAATCAGGATCCTACAAACAAAGTTATGCCCTTTTTAGTGGAGAGTAGTTTGTCTGCCTCGCGAATGGAAGCTGTCGAGAAGATGAATGAATGTCGATCGACGGCACAGCCTTGGTGTCGATTGAAGATGATCCCAGAAGACATGCCCAAATTTTTTTATGGCCGACTTAAGCCCAAAATCCATCACAAATTACCAAAATACCCATGGACGACCTAAAACCCTATTTATATATTTTCTAAGTTATTTTTGACGGTAACTGATATCGGTCATATTTGCATAGTTTTGGTCATCTCTTTAAGTGCATTCCAGGCATATAGGATATCATATAGGCATATTTAGGTTGCATTCCATTACATTTGTCTATGTCAGGTATGGGAGATGTTCATTGATGAGATTGGAGGCAATGGAGGCCAAAGAAGTGGAGTTTGGAGCAAAAGGGGTTGTAGCGACCAGGCATAGCGACCAGCCTTGGTCGCTACAGACCCACAGGGAGTTGCGGGAACCATAGCGACCAGCCTTGGTCGCTACAGACCCACATGGAGTTGCGGATGCCATAGCGACCAGCCTTGGTCGCTACAGACCCACAAAAGAAACCCGGGGACCATAGCGACCAGCCCTGGTCGCTACAGTCGTGAATGCTGAAATTGCTGCGGGTCAAACCAGGCTTGTTGGGTTGACCCGATTTGTTTTCAAACAGATATAAATACTCTAAAAACCTAGTTTTTATTTCATTCTGGTTTTTATCTGAGACTAGACTACTCTTGGTGAAGAAGAATTTGAATCTTGAATCCTTTTTATTAATCTTATATTGATTCATCATTTTATTCTTGTTCATTGTCAATGATTTACTCTGATTCATCATTTGTTTTTGAGTTCATCATGTTTGCTAGTGAGTAGTCATTTGTAGGATCCATGGGTTAGGGTGATCTAGGGTGATTAGGTAATAGGTTAGAAGGTTTAATGTTTGATTATTCATGTTCTATGATTATTGCTAGTTTCTAATGCTAGATTAGACTTGATCACTTTAATCTAGATCAATAGGCAATTTGTACCCGAAAGGTGTTCGATGAAATGTCTGAACCAAGTGATAACTCTCTTTACTGGCTTAACCAATGACAATTGATGTTAGAAAAGTTTAGATAGTCAATAGACCCGCTCTTAATGATTGCTTGATTTAATTAGACCAAAGACATTTGATGTCTAGTGATTGAAAGCAAATGAACTTCTATCTTGATAAAGAATTAGTCTAAAGATACGTCTAGACTAGTAGAACTAAGTTGTCTATAGCGTTAACCGTTTATCTTAAGTCCGAATCACCCAAAGTCAAAGCCCTTGCCCATGGGTTCTCGTTTTTCCCATTCATTTATAATCCTAGTTTCGCATTGTGTTATTTGGTTACTTCACCCCATATCAAATATTGATTGCACTTAGATTAAGTTTATACTTGCATTCTCATTGCATCATGTTCGCTTAGGATTGGATTGACACTCATCTATACTACTTTGATTAGGATAGAGTAAAATCATTTATCAGTCTTCTGTAGAGTAGACTTCCAGAGAATTCTTCCTTCGTAAATTTGCAATTGCAAATCTTGACTCAAGAGACCACTGATCGATGCATGATCATTGCCATCGATCGACGGTCATTCCGTGTCAACAAGCGAGAGCTGAGACATCGGATTTAGTCAATAGATTAGACACACATCGAGAGCTGGTCGTCTTTTACATTAGATATCGAGTTCTATGATTAATACCCTTAGCTTATATCCTCTATAATTCACTTGCCTGAAACCCTAGATCTAATTATTTATCATTATTGTTTACTTACCAATCAATCAATTATCTGCTATAGTTTTTTTACTGCTTATTAATCTATTTGCCTAGCTTAATAGCGACTGTATTAAGTTTATTGTGTGCACACGCTCCCTGAGATTTCGATCCCTAAATACTACAATTTTACCTCTCTTAGCAAGAGTAGTTCTCAGGGTTAATTTGATAGAGTTTGCATTGAAATACATAAAGTCCCTCCTATCATATGTCATCATTATATTTTCCTCAATATTTAATACAAAGTTTAGGGTATTTTGAAATGACCTAAACGGAAGTCTTCTCGGAGAAGACTTCTTTACGTCAATCTTTATTAAACTTCAATTTCTCAAAACTCAAAACAAATTTTTTATATTTTCTTGTTAATTAATGTGTATTAGTAAATAGTGAGGCTCCTGAGTGAAATTCATAACTAAAATGATGATAATTATGAGGTTACAAACTTTTTTATGTTTATTAATGTTTCTAGCTAAACGTAGAAGACTTCTTAAGAAGTCTTCTCTGAATTTTTTTTTAATATGATGTTCTATGTTTCCTAATGTGTTTTAATGTTTTTTTTGCAGATGATGCTTCAGTTACCTGTTGTATATGGAAAATGGTTGGTGAAAGATAATTCTTGGAATTTTCTGGTTGATAATGTCAAAAGAGCGAGAATGTTCTTTTTGAGTGATGGTTCTACACATGATGAACTTATTGAAATGACTGTAGAATCTTTTAACCTGGACAAGAACGTAGAGGTTGTGGATTTAACTTACATGTTACCAGATGCACTAATGCAACATATAGCTCCTCATACTCCTCATATTCATGTTACAAGTGATAGACAAGTTCAAAACTTTATCAAGATAAGTAAATCACATGTTGTACGTCTTTGTGTATCAAGCCGAGGCAGGATGGGGAATGTTAATGATGCCAACGCTGAAGGAAACCTAGCTGGTGAAGGGGAAGAAGAAAATTAAGGGAAAGAATAAGATGAAGTGGAAGATGATGTTAATTTGCCTCAAGATATAAATAATGAGGAGGAGAAGTATGTTGTTGAAGTGGATGATGAGTTTGGAGATTACAGTGAGTATGGAAGAGTTAAAGATGAGGATGAGGAAAATGAAGAGGAAGAGGAAAAGGAAGAGGAAGAGGAAGAAGATATATGTTTTGCGAATTTCAAAGAGACATATGCTAATGAAGGAGGAAGCTCGAATGAGATAATTGACAACAATACCTATGTCAGCCAGAGTTTTATCAGTAAAGCGACATTGGTTTCAGAGTTGTGGTTGACAGCGGTGAAGCATAAATTCTCCTTCAAAATATACAAGACCACTAAAATTCTACTTGTAGCAAAATGTCGTGTTCCTTGGTGCAGATAGAAGTTTAAAGCGAGTGTGAAAACATGGAACAAACACATTTTAGGTAAAAAATTATGTGAAGACTCATACATGTTATGTGTCTGAACTACGGGCTCACCGAAAACATTTTACTGCGAAGTATGTTGGTCAGCTTTTCATAGATCGCGTTGGAATCATTGACGGGTTAAATCTGAAGCATATCCAAGATGCAATGAGGAACATGTTTGGCATGACTCTAGATTACACCACTTCATACAGAACATTTTTACATGCTCAAAAATTGGTAAGAAGATCAGCAGAAGAAGGGTATGAGAGGCTGCCTTCGTATTTGGAGCAAATCACGTTGACAAATCTGGGTTATAAGACAAATATAGAACTTGATGCTAAGAATAGATTTAAGTATATATTTATATCATTTAGAGCTTATATTGCTGGTTTTCAGTATCAGAGAAGGGTCATCGTGGTGGATGGAACTCACCTAAGTGGGAAGTCTGAAGGTGTTATGTTAGTTGCAGTTGCACAAGATGGTAATTTTCAAATATTTCCTTTGGCTTTTGGAATCGTAGACATAGAAGATGATCCTGCTTGGGAATGGTTTTTCACAAAACTGTGGAGTTGTGTATCTGAACAACATGCTTTGGTGATAGTCTCGACCGGCATCCAGCCATTAAAATGTATGTGATAAGGTGTTTCCTTGGGCAACCCGGAGAATATGTATTATCACCTACAACAGAACATTGTCCAAAAGTATAAAGGAAACCATCTGTTGTACTTGGTTAAGGCGCTCCTTATGCTCATACACTCTTCGAATTTAACCACTACATGGAGGAGATCCGAAGTGCTAACCCGACATTGGCAGCATATTTGGAGGAAGCGGACGTGAGACTATGGTCACGGGTTCATTGTCATGGAGAAATGTACAATATAAAATAGTGAGAACTGATCTTCTCGGAAATCTGTTGGCAATTCCTCTGTAAGTTGTCTGGACATCTTCTGTAAGTCTTCTTTTAGTCTTTCGTAAATCTTCTGTAAGTCTTTTAGAGGATGTCTTCTTGAAGTCTTCTGGAAATCTTCTGTAAGTCTTCTGGATGTCTTCTTGAAGTTTTCTGTATGTCTTTTGGATTGTAAGTCGTCTGGACATCTTCTCTTAGTCTTCCGTAAATCTTCTGGCAAGTCTTCTGGCAAGTCTTCTAGCAAGTCTTTTGGCAAGTCTTCCAGCTATCTATCGTATGTCTTGTGCACTTATATCTTATGTCTTGTGAACTTATTTTTATGAACTTATCTTATGTCTCATGTCTTGCGAACTTGTGTCCTATATCTTGTGTTTGAATAGGCTCCTTCATTAGAATAGGTTACAAACGATTAGTTCACTACCAAAGTAGTTGTACAAAATATTAGTGCCGTACCATGTTAATGTATTTAAAGGTTACAAAAGCGGACAAAAACATCAAACACAAATTACACATTCAATTGTACAAATCCAAGCCGTCAATACCTTCGGTTTCTGTCCCATTGTAGCCATGGGTCTTATCAAATAGCTTTGTAGCCATCTTCTCCCTAATACTCTTGACGTTCTTATCACAAAAGGAAGAAGGAAATGATTTCATTCCTAGAGCATGACACTCAATGTACTTCAAGGTGAACACACCACAATCACTAGCACGACACTGAGGTACTTCGGCAGTCACTCTCCCATATGTGAATAGCTCTAGTGTGTATTTGGCTCGCTCTTCGACGGAGGCAACACATTCAACAAGAAATAAGGTATCATCTTGGCAAAAGGCTCCATTAACTCGTCGAGTTGAGCATGTTTAATATGGGAAATAATGTTGTCCCAGATGGTGATGTGCCTGTTTGGAATGGACACCCAAATAACAATCCAATGATTGTTCTTGTAGTTCACTGGCGCATAAATATCATCCACTTCCGATCCCCAAACCTTTTTTGTTTGGCAAAATTTGGGTAGTAAATCTTCATAATAATCCCAACTCCCGGCAGGGAGCCGCCTTCCTAACCCATTCATATCGGGCTCTGAGCTCTTAAACTCCGGGTACTTAAACGTCTACATCCTATTAAAAACATGATTAAGAAAGCAAAACCTATCGGTCTTAAAATGCTCTGGATTCCTATGGAATCGCTGCCTCAGTAAATTGATAAAACCATCCATATGCTGCATTGAAAACATAACAAGTCATACAGATTCTTAAAAGATAAAAGACTTACAGAAGACGTCTGGAAGACTTCCAGAAGACTTCCAAAAGACTTATAGAAGACTTTCAGAAGACTTCCAGAAGACTTCCAGAAGACTTCCAGAAGACTTCAAGAAGACTTCCAGAAGACTTCAAGAAGACATCAAGAAGTCTTCTGGAAGTTTTTTAGAAGTTTTCTGGAAGACATCCAGATGACTTCCGGAAGACTTCCAGAAGACATCCAGAAGACTTCCAGAAGACATCCAGAAGACTTACACAAGTAAACCTTAAAAATATTACCGAGTCGTAGAACCATTTTATGGGTATTCGGATGGTGGAATACCACAGACTTGACCCTAGTGGTCTTTTAGCAGAAGATACTTTATGATTCCTGAAAACAACAAAACTAGATCAACAAACAACAACAAGAAACTTAGTGTTATGTGGGAGATTAATACTTACGGATCTTTTTTCAAAAAATCAACAAGCAACTTATTGTTCTTCTTGTCAACGGGAGCAAACAGATCATAGCCATGACCAGCCTTCTTGTTTTGTACGATCACTTTGGCTGTGTTGTTGCCCTAACAAGGAAACTGTTGTGATGCAGCAAGCTTCCTATCTCGCTCACTATTTCCCCTGAGGAATGCCATGGTATCATCTTTCTTTACCTGGCGTCTCTCTTCCTCCCTATCTAAATATGATGTGGTTGATTTGATTTTTTCCATAATGATAGCACTTGGATCTTCCACCTCCTTGACCCGAGGTGCATTGATACTACTCATTTGTTTTTTACAATGTTCACACTTCTTGCTTTCTCCCCATTCACACTCTCACTCTGCAATTTCGAGTTCAATAGAAATGTCAAGACAAGGACCAAACATAAAAACTTCAATCAATATAAAATTAACTTACCCAAAGGTTCCAATCAACAAATGAAACACATGTACCATCCATCCAATCAACAAATGAAACAAAATCCATACAAAACCAAACAAAAACAAGCAACACATGTATCATCCATCGGAGCTTACAACTTTCACTTCTTATTCTTCGTATTTCTCTTCACTTTGATTTTGGGAGAGGCTTCAGTACTAACCCCTAGTTCGTGCATAAACTTATCCGATTCTGAAACCGTGAGTTGAAGTTCATTGTGGTTGATTCCTACCTTCTTCTCCACAACTTCCATCCTATCGGAAAGAAGCTTGATCTCCTTTAGGCACTGCCTATACCCATCAGTCATAACTTTTGTCAAGTTCTTGAAACTTTGTTCAAGCTCTTCTTTCTTAACCCCATTCCACGAAACAGAAAACTCAGTAAGAGCCTCAAAACGAGCCTTAGAGACTGTACGAAGTTTCTTCCAAGGTCTTCTTTCTTCCTTCAAAAAAAGCTCAAGAGATCATCCTTAACAATGATAACCTTTGGATTGGTCCACGAATTAGTACCATGGTCTGCCCAACACTCTTTGCTCCACTTCACCTTACCTTCACCACCACACATGAGATTCATGAGGTTTTCAACCGTCACATCGGTCTTATCATTGTCCCACTGAGGGAACAATTCACCGATCTCCTTCACCCCAAGGTTCACCACGCGAGTCTGCAGGAAGTAATGAATATCAAGTTAGATATTGAGACAATAATCACTACCACACTATTGGGAATAATAAGACATACATGTGTGATGATACCCTCTTTGACAAATTTTCTTCTTTTATGTCCCTTATAAGCAAAAAAAGAGGACTAGGTTTGTTTCGTATGGGCTTTCCATACTCCGCAGCAAAGTCGGGCAGAGCAAAGTAGATCCAGAATTGGAATACTTGAACAAACCCATTAATGGTATAAGACTTTGTTAAATCCTTACCCTTCATAGAGTCCATAAGGATCTCAAACGTTAATCTACCCCATGGGTAAGTCTCAAATTCTTCTAGGTTCATCACTAGCCTAGCAGGACTAGCCCGTGTAGCAGATATGGACTCTCATTCTTCAATGAATCGTGTGTAGATGGCTAGGTATCCCATCCTCATGCGGTCATCCCGAGACCACTGTCTACATCTCCCACACGCCGCCACTATTTGCTGGGAGCTTGGACCAAAATCAATATCAACACCCATCAAATTCCAGAACCGATACAACTTCTTTGTCAGCTCTACACGAGGATTATCCACATGCTCAACATACTCACTGTTGAGACCGGTGAGATGTTCGAACTCAATGAGTGAAAACCTCACCGGCTCTGAACCAATGAGACTCCAAAGCGCGTACTTCTTCTTGACATCAAGCTGAAAACAAAAAGTGACCAGCCTTGACGCCCAACCAAAGTTCAACTCCCTAAACTTTATGAAGACTCCCAACCTAGAGTTCCTCAGCTTCTCTCATTCATCAACATGGAGAACATCCTTTACAACACGAAGTAATCTGGGGTCATCGGTATGATATCCAATGCTCTTCAATAGAATGGGTTATTCCCCTAGGGTGAACAACCTCTTCAGAAGTTCTAGTAATTCTATTTTATAGCCTACAAACAATGACAAAAAAAACATCTCAAACATAAAACAAACATAAAACATAAAACAATGACAAAACACCAAGAGTTCTATACTAACATCAAGACTCTGGAAGACTTCAGAAGACTTACCGAAAACTTACAAAAGACTTACGGAAGACTTACCGAACACTTACCGAAGACTTACGGAAGACTTCATGGAAGACTTCCATGAAGTCTTCTGGATGACTTTTCATGAAGTCTTCTAGATGACTTCCATGAAGACTTACGGATGACTTCCATGAAGACTTATAGATGACTTCCATGAAGACTTAAGGCAGACTTCCAAGAGACTTAGGGACAAATGGGTCAACTTAATGGCCGATGCGGAGAAATTGAGGTCGAAAAGGAAATAAATAGAGGAAGAAGTCATGGGGAGAAACAGACGGTTTCAGATCTAAAATAAAGAGAAACCGGTTAGTTTAATCTACTATAATACACTTGGGCGATGAAGGATATACAAGATTGACTGGAAAAAACAAGATTACATTGAGTGAAAACGAAGGAGAAGAGATTCGTCGGAAATCACCACAGTAGTCGCCTTAGAAGAGGAGACTAGGGTTTTAACCAACTTTTTTTTTCTGAAATACCGAAAAGTGAAAAAGAACAGTGAAAAAATATTATTTCTATGTCTGGTAAATTATCAGGTTAGTTTAAATATATTTTGTTTTTTTCTGGTTAATTTCAGATTGAAGGTAAATTAAGTTCCGGTTTGGTTTGGAAGACTTCTTGAGAAGTCTTCTCGGAGTCTTCCAGGAAGTCTTCCAGTAGCTAGAAGACTTCTCAGAGTCTTCCGGGAAGTTTTCTAGTTTGAAGTCTTCAGGGAAGTATTCCAAGAGTTAGAATACTTCCCGGGAAATCTTCTGAAACCCTAAAATCAATTAACTAAACAAAAACACTTCCTTAAACATAAATAAACCTAAAAAGTGTTTAAAATCATTTTATTAGAGAATCACTAACACATATTCTTCAAATTCAAAAAAAATAAAAGTTAAAAGGATAAGATTTCAAAATCTACCCCTAAAAATAACTACAATACTATAACATATGTTACTAAAACCTAAACCAATGACTATCATGACTCATTGTACATTAAATTATCTAGGTTGAAAACAATTCAATTTTCGTTGATATAAATTTACATCATTTAAAAATGTTTGTGGTTATATGCTTTCTATTTTTCTCCCATATAAATATTATTTTTAGAAAATTTATAAATTATTTTTAAGATTTATTGTTTGAGAAGAGTTCTAAAGAAGTCTTTTGGAAGACTACTGGAAGACTCATGGAAGACTTCGCCATTAGGCGGGAATTTGAATTTCACTGAAATTCAAGCGGGAGAATTGTAGAGTTTTCTGTGAAGTCTTCCATGAAGTCTTCTACTGCATTATATGTTAGAAGACTTCCCGGTAAGTCTTCCGAAACCCTAAAACCAATTAACTAAGTAAAAAAAAACACTTCGTTAAACATAAAACAAACTTAGAAAGTGTTTAAAATCATCTTATTAGAGGATCACTAACACATATTCATCAAATTCAAAAAATAAAAAGATAAAAAGATAAGATTTCAAAATCTATCCCTAAAACTACCTACAATACTATAGCATATGCTACTAAAACTTAAACCAATGAATATCATGACTCATTCTACATTAAATCATCTAGGTTGAAAACAATTCAATTTTAGTTGATATAAATTTACATCATTTAAAAATGTTTGTGGTTACATGATTCTATTTTTCCCATATAAATATTTTTTTCTAAATTTTCTAAATTATTTTTAAGATTTATTGTTTGAGAAGACTTCTAGAGAAGTCTTACAGAGAAGTCTTCCGTAGAAGACTTATAAGGAAGTCTTATCTCAAAGAAGTCTTCTCTAGAAGTCTTCTCACGCGAAAAGATTATTATGATAAAATTGAATACAATTTTTTGTTTGCTCACAAGACGTTTGTTGTATTTTCAAGGGTTTTTAGTAATTAAACACCCCAACTAAAGATAAATCGTAAAATAAACCCTCAACAAAAAATCCTACGAAATAAACCCTCAACTTTAGTTCTGTTAACATATGTTACCCTCCGTCTAAAATTCCGTCACGGAGGGTGACATATGTTAGCGGTTTATAAGTTGAGGATTTATAATCCTAACAAAATAGTTGAGGGGTTTTCTTACGATTCAACAATAGTTGAGGGTTTTTTATCACAAAACACATTAAATATGTTAAAATCTTTATTATCATTTATGCATTTTTTTAGAATTGATTTATATGCTTTTAAAACTAACTTATAAATCTTTATACATTACTTTATCAATTTTATAACCAATTTATAAGGATTCATAAATATTTTAATATTTTTATAAATAATTAATAAGGTTCAATACCGGTCCAGACATTGTATGTGTTGAAGCTAATTTTTTTCTTGGGCCTATAAATTAATAAAATTCATAGAAAACACGGGAATAAAAAAATAAAGCTGAGAGAAATATCCGAACTAACCATCTCTACATTGTTAATGAACATCTAAAACCAATTTTGCTAAGGGGTGTTTTTATGAAAAATAGCCGATAATTTACTTATTTACTTATGAATCTTTAAAAAATGGTAGTTATTCTTAAAAATAAGTAAATTATGGACATTTTTATAAAAATATCTCTTAGCAAAACTGGTTATGGATGTTCATTAAAAATGCAGAGGTCGTTAAGTTCAAATACTTCTTTCTACTTTATTTTTTTATTCCTATTTGTTCTAGGAATTTTATTAATTTATAGGTCTAGAAAATTTTTAGCTTCCAACCCATACAATATTCGGACTGACACTAAGCTCTATTAATCATTTGTAAAAATATTAAAATATTTATAAATTAGTTATAAAAATTATAAAATAATGTATTAACATTTATAAATTAGTTTTAAAAGCTTATAACTCAATTTTAAACAATGCACAAATGATAATAAAGCTTTTAAAACATTTAATGTGTTTTAGTGATAAAAACCCTCAACTGTTTTTGAATCGTAAGAAAACCCCTCAACTAAGTTTTCAGGATTATAAACCCTCAACTTATAAACAGTTAACATATGTCACCCTCCGTGACGAAATTTTAGACGGAGGGTAACATACGTTAACGGAACTAAAATTAAAGGTTTATTTCGTAGGATTTTTAGTTGAGGGTTTATTTTACGATTCATTTTTAGTTGGGGGTTTAATTACTAAAAACCCTATTTTCAATAGTTTTTTGCATTACTTTTGCATTTGATTGAATTTGAGGTACACTTTTGGATTTGAAATCAAGTTTTGAGTCATTTTTAGCAATTTCTTCTTTAATAAAATTTATTTTAGTTATTTTTTCCATTTTTGTGACAAAAACTTTTTTATTGATATTTTAAGGTATTTCTCTAAAAATTCCTATATTGTGTAAAATATGTCAGGTATTTTCGACTTTCTAAATTTACAATTTAAGTAGAGTAGTATAAGCTGTTGGGAAAGAATGTAGAAACATCTTATGGTAAGTGTCAAAAAAATAAGCACATTATGCCTTCACATACACAACGACAGTGCTATTAAAAGAAAAGCTACACTCTGCTATTGATTACCCAATTAGTGATGTGCAATTTGCAGCATTGTCTGAGTTTTTGTTGTTGTTGTTGTTGTTTCATGTTCAAGTTACTTGCCACTAAAACTCCAGCTTCTAATCAAGGTTTCATTATAACCGGTGGAGAATGGTCGTGATGACGTCCATCTCAGTGCGTGCTCGGGTGATGTTCCCAGGCAGGTAACGATCAATTTTTATGTACCCTGCTTATCTGTGCCATATATATATATATATATATATATATATATGTAAAGTTTCGGTGATGCTTTTTGTAACGTACCAACCATCCAAGGCTAATGGGTCTCTCACACCCACTCATTTGGTCTATGGCCCATTCAGTGCTACAGACGATGCATAAATTTTTCGGAGGCTCGAAAATCTTCTTTACTGATCCTACAATCACCACATAAACTTTCTCCATGCTTTGACCTCACACACACCGTACCGCGAATGAATTCTCAGTAAGTCACCTATCTTTTCATTACTCCAACATAAACATGTTTAACCGTAGACTTCTAAATGGATGTATAATTGAAAAGGTAAATGCATTTTATGACATAGTAGTTATGTCAATTTTCTTAAATCTTTCCACATATACCAGAAATCAAGATATTACACTTTTCTTTCTCCAACATTAGATTGCTAGGCCTTCCTGCTCTACTTTCATAGACCTCCTGAAACAAAACATGTCCATGTGATCTGGAACAGGAAGAAAAGACAATCAAAACAGAAACCTAAAGAAGACATATCAACAAGAAATCTAAAAGTAGCATTTCATTTTGTGGGTTTGAATTCAAGCTTGACGAGGTACGTGGAAAGAGATATATGTAGTTCATGGAAGCATGCTCTCCCTCCCACTGTCCTCTCAACTCAGCAGATTGGCTCCAAGATTCATTACAAGAGGCAAGTTTGCGTTAATAAAATCTCAACTTGCTGAAGACCGAACTAATGAAGAGACGTGTAAGAGCTGATCACGTAAGAGAGCTAAGACACAGAAGAATGTTCTAAATTATATAAAAAAAAATAAGACTTTGACCGAGTTACATGGTATGTGACCTCGTTTTCCAAAGGAAGTTGCTCTTATGTAATCATACAAATGATTCTGTATCCACTTTTTTTGTTGACAAGTCTCTTTAAGTGTTTTTCTTCATCTGAGAGTGAAGCTTTGTCCTAAAACTGGAAAGAATGTCCTCAAGTTTCTCCTTAAGGCCATGTCCTTCTCTTTGTTTCCTTACAGTATCGATCAGAAGCCTGTATTCCAATAGCGTAGCCTCTGGTAAAGGTTCCAAGAACTCACACTTAGACAAGATCTCTGGAGGAGGAACACCCGAGACGAGGTTCGTGTCCAGTTTAGCTCTGCTTTTCTTTGTTTCTTCGGGTTCTCTAACCAGGGAACCCTCAATAGCTGAAGGAGACGCACCAGGGATCACTTCCCGTGTGAAGGGTAATGATCTTGCGGGTTGCAAGCAGAACTCTATCCACTGGTGGATTAATGGAGATGGGCCTCGGACTCGTCCTCCTATCTTTTCAGCTTCTTTACCAGAGTCAGATATAGCTGGGATGGCCTTTGGAAAAACAATGATGCTTAACAGGTTAGTGTCCACTGGAAGCATTTAAGAATCTTAGAAAAATATATTAAGAATGTTTACCCATAGATCAGCCCATAAGGTGGCACCGGACTTGGGAACAATCACTGTAACATTAGACATACGTTTCGCCACAGGGATAACATCACTGCTCCAACCAACGGTGACCCAGACATCTCCCACATTGAAAGCTTTTAAGTAGTTGGTACTGTCAAACAGTCTGATCTGTGAGCAAAATGAGAAGCAAAGATGAGCCAACTTTTTTCCATTTTACTCAAAAGTATTAAGAGTTTCTGTGAAACCTGTTTCATAAGCGATGCTAGATTTTTCTCCACAGCGATTTTTCCACCAGTAACTTGTGAATCCAGGTCTGTCGTGTTGTATGATGCTCCCATGTATTTGAGAACAGCACCAACAACCTCTCTAGGAGAATTCACCATTGAGATCCTCCCTGCAAGCTCGGGTCGCCACAGATCCTCCCAGTCCTACATCCAGAAACAACTTCAGTGATATTCACTTCTTCTCAACCAAGTCGATGAGCAAAGCAACAACACAGACCTGTATTGGAGCCAGTTTATACTGCTGAAACTTGCTCTTCTTGTATGCTATTACCATGCTACCCCATCGGTATGGAACAGCCCACGTTTCACCGTCAGGAGCTTGTTCTCCAGCATAGTTCCTGCGGAGATAAACCTGAGACATTCTAAGTCATGAAATGAGCCCCAAAACAAAAATAAACAAAGCATTCCAAGTTTAGAGACAATGAAACACATTCTCACCTTCCATTTATCACTCAAGCCTTTATACCAGTCTTGAACTTCAACCCCCTTCATTGGCTCAATAAGCTTCTCCTTGATTGCAAAACTAAGCCAAGAATCACCAAGGCTGATCATATCAGCAGACCCTTTCTTCCCTGGCTTCGATAGATCAAAGAAAATGCCTTCAAGATTTGCCAAGAACCTCGTTTTTAACCTCACTCTCTTCCCTTGTGAGCTAATGAACTCCTAAACTTAACCAAGAAACATTTCAACTATAAGCTAAGATGCAAACGATAACAGTGGGGGAAGACAGATGAACCTTGATCCATGAAGGTGGCACCGAACCACGCAAGGCAACGAGTTTTAGCGGTACGGTCAAAGAATACACTTTGGCCTTGTAAGCTTCGAACTCTGCTTCTAATCTTCTCTCTTCATCTTCAACGACTACAGTTTCTGAGTCGATTTCATTCTGTGTAACTGAATGAGTAGAGATCACTGGTGGAGGTATTCTAGCGGAGGCCGGCGAGCAGACGCGGAGGCTTAAACCGAGGATAAGCACAGTCGAGGCAGAGAGACGAACCATGCTCTCATGAAACGTGTTTCCTTGAGAAACTTGTGCGACTGAGAATCCAGCTGCGGTTCTCTTCTGCCGCTCTCCCCCGCATAAGAATCTCGCCGGCGGGGGTTTCAGGGAAAGAGGGACAGACGCAGCGGTAGCCATTAGTCCTCTTCCGACAAAACCCAAAGGTGAAAAGAAAGAGCCAACGACAACAAATGTCTTCTTCTAATCTTGACCCCGTGGGTTAAATTTTAACGGGCCTTAAAATGGGCCCAATCATGATTTCAAACGTTCGTTTTGTTTTGGGTCCGTAATCGGTTATGATGTTCCAGTGGTGGTCTTCTTCCGTATCGAGTCCTCTTGTGTCTGAAATTTTTGCTTTCGTTTGTTTCTAAACATTATTTGAGACTGATTTGACTGATTTTTTTAATCATTAATACATTTATTTTAAAAGAAAAATGATTACGTAGCTTAGTTACAAATGGTAAGTTCCTTAGTCCAACAGTTTGATTAAATGGTTCATTAATGCTTTTGCAACACAAAGTCTGAGTCTAAACCCAAGAAAATACAAATTATACAAAAGATCTTAGCATAATTAAAATATACCAACAATAAAATTGTCGAATTGTCAACTATAAAATCATTTATGTAATACTGTCATAGTTTTCAATAGTATAGTTAATCAAACGTTAAAAAAACTTAATTTAAAATGATAACATGACTTTCCTCGAGTTATAACATTCACAAATTTAATGATAAAAACTTTTAAGTTTGGGTAAAATTCTTTTAAAAAAATGAATCTGATTAAATACCATAAATGTAAATTATACATATAATTATTACTAAAATTGTAAAAACAATATAACTGTAAATAATATTTTTTATTAAAATGAACTTATGATAAAAGAAGTAAGTAATTTCTTAAAATTATTTATATTTAATCAAAATTAATTATAAAATATTTTTAACAAATAAATTATGCCAATTTTATTAAAATATTAGATTTTATGAATAATTAAATATTTAAGTTATATTGGATCTAAAGGTATACGGATGACTAATCGAGTTTTTAATCTATTGAATTGATATGGATTTAAATGGTATACAATAATTTAGGTATGATGGTTATTGATTTATTAAGATAAATAAAATAAATAAATTTTATAGTTGTAATAAAACTTAAACAAAAAAAATCTATTAAAAACAATAATTTTAAATATATAAATATAAGATAAAAATGGCATTTTTATTTAATTTACATAACTAAACAAAAATTAAATTAAATATTGTTAAATCAAATAGAAAAATAGATAATAAAAATTATTTATGATTTTATTTTTTAATTTTAAATGAATAAAATGAAATGAAATATAATTATTTTGAAAGATTTATTTATGCAAACGACACAAGAAACCAACTAGGTTGTGAATCACAAAATCGAGGTTTCCTCCCAAAACCGCAAAATCAAGTTTTCCCACTAAAACCGCAAATCGAGTTTTCCTCCAAAACCCGCAAAATCGAGTTTCCCTGCCAAAACTGCAAAATCGAGTTTTCTTGCCAAAACCGCAAAATCGAGTTTTCCTGCCAAAACCGTGAAATCGAGTTTTCTCGCCAAAACCGCAAAATCGAGTTTATCAGAAAAATCGAGTTTTCCAACGAAACCGTAAAATGAAGTTTTTCCTTCAAAACCGTAAAATCAAGTTTTTTCACCAAAACCGCAAATCGAGTTTTCCTGTGAAACCCGCAAAATCGAGTTTTCTCGCCAAAACCGCAAAATTGAGTTTTTTCGTCAAAACTGCAAAATCGAGTTCTTCCGCAAAAACAACAAAATCGAGTTTTCCCACCGAAACCGTAAACTCGAGGTTTCCCGTCAAAACCGCAAATTCGACTTTTCCCACCAAAACCACAAATCGAGTTTTCCTAGGAAACCCATAAAATGGAGTTTTCCCACCAAAACTGCTAAATCGAGTTTTCTCGCCAAAACCGCAAAATCGAGTTTTTCCGCAAAAACCGCAAAATCGAGTTTTTCCGCCAAAACAACAAAATCAAGTTTTCCCACCGAACCGTAAAACTAAGTTTTCCCGCCAAAACCGAAATTTTGATTTTTCCCGTAAGAACCGCAAAATTGAGTTTTTCCGCCAAAACCGAAAAATTAATTTTTTCCGCAAAAACTGAAAATTATTTTTTCTCGCCAAAACTGTAAAATTGAGCTTTTTCACCAAAACAGAAACATCGAGGTTTCCCCTCAAAACCGCAAAATCTAGTTTTCCCGCTAAAACTATAAAATATTTAATATAAAACAATTTATATTTATTTATGTTAATGTATGAGATAATATATATATTGTAAGAGATTATATTAAATATATTCACATAGAATGATAAAGATTTTTAAAAGGGTTGAAAATGCTTCAACCATGTTTAAAATATTTTGATGGGTTTTAAAAATGTTAGAGTTTATTTAGGGTTAAGCTTAAATTATATAGGGCCGGGCCGGACTGTGATGGATAATCTTATATAACATCCTTAGTTGTGATACATAGATTTATAATTAAAAACATATAATAAACGCCTTTACTAATTTTATTCCAGTTAAAATATTAAATAAGTTCACCCAAATGTTTTTTCTGTTTATCATTTCATAGTTTTCTATCGGTGGAGCTCAAACTCAACTCCGATGGGTAAATGATCGCTCGGATGGGCTTCATTGGGTAAGAAATCGACGACCTCTGGTAACTCCAGGAGCTTCACAGGTGAAGAAAATTCAGAAGGTTTGAAGAACACGTAATCCATTGTTTCAGCAAAACCTGGCACATATTTTGTGAACATTGGTTCTCCTTTCGTGTGTCCATACACACTTCGCAGTTCAAAATCAATTGGATCTTCTCCGAGGCTCTCCCCTAAAGGCGACAACCTCATCAACGATATAGTTTTCGAATTTAGGTATTCATACACCTGAAAGAAAGTGTGAAAAGAGTATTATAAACTCCTCTCTCATGGACAATAATAATCTCATTATACCTCACTCGAAGGGTTTGAGTTGAAGTCACCGGCAAGGATCACTGATGGACTGCACTCGTACATGCTCGAAACCCTCCTCCAGAAGAAGGCTAAATATAACATTAAAGTATTGGTTTGAGCTAGCCTCACATCACCCCATACATCAGGCTCCCTGAGTAATTATATATATCAAAAGTTTAGATATTAACTCTAATTAAGAAGATCAAAATAACTATATAATTTCTTTTTTTACCCGGATTTTAAATGAGCATTTGCGATGATAACCACATGGTTAAATGGCTTTGAGATCTTGAAAGCTGCCAGTATTGCTACGCTATCACAATTTAATCCTTCGCCGTATCTAGTACTTTGCGTGATACCACGATCGTTGAGTACAATGATTTCTTCATCATCAAGAACCTCTGCACTGTTTCAAAAATAAAAAGAGTATGTTTGTGCGTAAAGTTATTAACCCTAAACCCTAATATCGCATTCAACATGCTAAATCTCTATATTATATATATACAATTTGGGCTTGTAAAATATTGCAACGCCGTCTCTTTTATGGTCTTCTCCTTTCTCAAAATAAATCCCAGAGTAGCCTTGAGCACCCATGATTCTCTTAAAAAAGCTATCGTACTCCTCTACTTCCTGTAAATGCATTTTCATATGACTTAACATTAGCAGGAATGTTAGAATCAAAAGGCCTTATTAACAATTTGTGACACGAGAAGGAGAAAGAAACCTGTAGACAGATGAAATCAGCCTCAAAACTCTTTATATTATCAAGAATAGCTTTCGAACGGTTATCCCACCTACATAATACACATTGATAACATATATAATAAGCTTGGTTTAGTTGTTTGTGATGTAGAATTAGTTTTTTTTTTCGGGAAATTCCAAGGATCAAGACTAGATTGATCTCGATTGAGCAAGTCTAGATGGGTCCAATTCAATAATTGCGATAATAAACTTTAGTCTGAGCACCCATTTGAAATGTTTTTTGTTGGTTAGCTAGACCAAATGGCACTCAAATCACACAAACAAATACATAAATAAATTGAAAATCCTTAGTTTAATAAATAAACAAAGATAGTTCCCATTAAAATTGGTCCGTGGTATTTAGGATCTAATCAATAGACCCTTGTTCTATTATTAATGATCAAATTGTGTTTCTGACACTTGCCCTAGTTGACATGCATATTAATCTCGGATAATATATATTGGTGAGGTGACTGGCAAATATAAGTATCAAATTCCGATTAAGAACTTAATAAAACACAAAAAAATCATTGTAAAATTTAGAAGGAACGGTTCAACGAAGGATAGTAAAACTTAAGGGTAACCTACCTGATACAATCGGGAGGAGAGTGACTACACATGGGAGATGACGCCCTCCACTACACGAAAACAAAGATTCTGATTTCTCTCTCAAAAAAAAAAAAAAAAAAAAAGAGATTCTGATCATAATACGTGCGAAAATATTAATTTATACATGTACATCATTATAAGATGTTGATTATTTTTGGTCTGTATAAGTGAATTTGATTATACGAAAAAGAAACAAAAAAAAAAAACATTACACGAGCAAGGATGTTGTAAGAGACGACTCGAAATCTTCCTGCAAAATTCATCGAATCAAGGCCATTAACTATTACTTTAGAAGTATGTGTATGTCTTAAATAATATAATATTATATATATATATATATATATATATATATATATATATATATATATATATATATATCATATAATCATGCATGATATGCCAAAACAAATCGCAAGGCCTAAAAGAGAAAAAGTGCAAAAAGAAACTATACCGTTCTTACGATGAGGGATGTGATTAGGATCAATATTAACCCAATGTTCAGATTCCTGAGGTTCATGGCATATCCAACAAGGCTTCCACATCCCTAGTGTAAGGAATTGGATCTCAATTCTAAAGAAAATTATATGAAGTGTTTAGAGAGGAAGATGTTGATACACACATATATAGGTGTGTGTGAGAGTACAGATTGTAAAATTTTAAAGAATAAATGATGAGAAATTTACATTTTCTTTTCAACCATATTTTTTTTAAAAACTATTAATGTATTAATTTAATTTATTTAATTTTATCTGTATTTATTATTTTTCTTTAGTTTGGAATATAAAAAAATCAGAGAAAATTAATTAAATTGAAATATTGAAAGTCAGAGTATATTAATTAAAAGTCTAATGTAGATATAAATGTTGTTTTACCGATGATAAAACGTGTTATCTTAAATTGAATTTTTTATTTTACAATTATCCATACATGTTAATTAAATCCATTCACAATTCAGCGTTATTCAAATAATGATTCAACATCATGCTTAACCGTAACTAAACGATTCTAAAGTTAGGTGTTATTCAATTAAGATTTTAAATTACTTTAAATTCAGTGTTATTTAAAATAAATTTCAATGGAATTTAACTAAAATTTGATATATATATATATATATATATATATAACATATAATCATGCAAAACAAATGCGAGAATAATAGATATATGCTATAAATAGTTAGTTAAATTCAAATAATTCGAGGAAGTAATATATAAAGGTAAAAGTCGTGTATATATAATACCCCCTCTGTTTATTAAAAAGTGTCCTTTAAAATTTTTACTTTTATTTCAAAAGAATGTCATTTTATGTTTTAGTGTAAATTTTAAATAAATATACATTTTTAACCTTATTGGAATTATTACAGATATTCTTAAAGAATATTTTAATAATATTTCTCTACATGTCACTCACCAAACTCATAATTAACATTCGACATTCATTAATATTTACAGATTTTATCCATATTTAAACTAATCGATCACATATTCCTTTAGTAACAAATTTTTCAGAATCTAGAACGTAACCGATGCAGAACAATATTTAAAATATTTCCAAATATCCTTTTATTAGTTATTAATTTTAAAATTATCTTTATAGTTTTAGCGTTTTATAGTTTTCTTTTATATATAGTCTTTCAGTCTTAAGTTTGTATTAAATTTTATGATTTGATTAATAAAAAGAAATTTTTATAAAGAGGATTTTTTTTAAAAACCACTGAAAAAGTATTTTTAACTCTTTTTACGGTAGATCTGTGGATCTCAATGAATTTAGAAGACATTAATTCTTAGATTAAAATATGAAGCTTTGTATTTATCTTAGCTGTAGAATTCATGAGAGATTATGCCCTTATTTTTTTTTAATAATTACAGTGTTATGCTACTAACATTTACTTTTAGTATCAATATTATTTACTTAAACTACCTAGCAGAATATTTCATATATTTATGGTAACTAATACTTTACATATTTTTCATGAATAGTAATAATTCTAATTTCTATGCAAACTATATCCTCCATTTAATTTGACCATTTTATACTCCAACCGGTTGTTCCACCATTCTAATTTCATTTTGATTATATATATATATATATATATATATATATATATATATATATATATCAGATTGTATACAAGGCACTGAGTTTACCGGTTCGATTAAGGATTTGGATCAAATATAAAAACACTGTTTGTAATTCAAAAATTATAATATAACAACTTTGAAATTATTTTTTTTCTTATAATTTTTTATCAAAATTGTTAACAAAAATATACTTCGTTTTAAATGAAAGGGTAAAAAATATTAGTACCTTTTAAATATAATAAGAATAAAAAATAGTGTATGTTGATGGTTAGAAATATACGAATATTTACAAAAAAAAAATATTTCAATTTAAAATTGATAATTCATAACCTTACGAATTTCAATAATGAGAGCATATTGTTTTCAATATAGAATGCATATCCTATTAAATCATCCATATCATCTTTAGATCTATTTCGAACAAATACCACACTTTGAAGAAAAACAAATAATAAAAACATAAATTAAATTGTTAAGATTTGAAACAAAATATGATGGTAATTTCTAAATCAATTTCGGATCAATAAACGCAAAAACAAAATCTAGTTAACTCAATTATATTCACATGTCATATAATCAATATCAATCTTAATCTAAGCGCGGATCAATAATTAATAGTTAATTCAATTATATTCATATGTCAAATAGTCAATATCAATTATAGTTATCCATAGGGCTGGGCAAATAAACCGAACCCGAAAATCCGAACCGAATCCGACCCGATTAAAATGTATCCGAACCGATCCGAACCCGATATAAGTACCGAATGGATCTTGTTTTACGGTATTTCGGGTTATGGGTTTTACCCGAACCGAACCCGAGTTTAAATGGATATCCGAAAGAACCCGAAAGTTCAAAATTCCAAAAAAAAATTTGTACCATATCCAATCTAAATTTCTAAGATGTATCCACAACATACTAAGATATTATTAAATACCTACAATAAATTAGTTATTATATGAATAATTAACTAAAATACTTAGTCTAATATATATTTTATTGGTTAATATTAATATTTTATGCTTGACATTGCATTTGAAGTTTAGTTATAAATATGTTTGTTTTGAAGTTTAAACATTGTTGTTGTTTTTGAATTTTAAATAGTATTCTTATGTTTATATAATTGTTAGTTGTGAACTTTAATTTTTTATGTTTTATTATGAATGATTTTCTTTTTTACAACGCTTTGGTTTGTCATGAATCATGATATGCTTAATGTTTTCACGTATAGTTCATTGACAAGTTTCGTATAGTTGATGGACGAGTTTCACAAAATTATTTTGAAAGACAATAATATGGTTTAAATAAGCTTAATACACAAATTTATTGAAATAATTGAAGATATAGTGAATTTAATCAAGTAGAAATTAGTACTTTTAGAACCGATAACCCGATTAGTATCCAAAACCGAAACTATTTCGGGTTCAACCGGATCTTGGACATGTAACTAAATCCGAATCGAACCCGACTAAACCCGAACCGAACCCGACCCGTTTTTTTATAATATCCGAATGGGGCTGAAATTCATGAACCCGAAAATCCGAAACCCGAATGAACCCGAACCGAAACCCGATTGGGACCCCGATTGCCCACGCCTAGTTATCCAACAATTAACTCCCTAAAGCAAACTTACTCATCAATAATAGTTTTAATCTAAAGAATATTCATTCACTAAAACTAGTTCAATTGTTTTGTATTGCATATTTTGTTTACGCAATCTCTATCAACACACTACATACTATAATATTTAGTTATTTTATCATATACACCAAATATAATATATCTATTAAAATGAAAATTATCAGCACAAAAAAAAATTATCAGCACATGGCGAAGATCCTAATCTAGTTCATTTTATGTTATACCAACGAAGAAGATATATGAATGATATATCAATCGATCAAGGAAACGATGAAGATGATTAAAAAAAAAAGCTTATTGTAACAATGTTAATCATTTAGACTATTTTTCTCTTCTCTTGAGTGGCCATTTAAATGAACCAAAAAGTAAACCTTTTAATACAATAACTACAGTTTTTTTTTTGTTCTCAATATGCATCACACCAGCAAGGATGATTTATCACCTGGAAACAGTTTGAATCTTTCTTCTCAGTATCGCATGAAAAAAAAACATACTTTCAGCATGAATTGGTCACCAGAAACTATTATAAGTTCTGGATAATATTACCTTCCGTAATTTGAAAAATACCCTTCTCGGAATTCTTCTGATGACTCTATCATTTACCTTGTCAATATAGTAGAAGGGAGCTTCAACGAGTTAGCAAATGGAAGAGAATAAGGTTTTGAAGTTATCCCGGTGAGAGCAAAGGAGAGAGTTGAAAAGCATTTACCTGAAATGTATTATTATTCACAATCATCAAAGTAGTTGAAAACAATCTAATGTACCGTTAATTGGTCCAAGTTCAAGTGTGCAGTCAAAGGTGCGGAAATAGTGAGATTCTTTCGAGTCTATGAGAAACAAACGGTGGAAACTGGCTGATATGGTTCTTGGTGTCAACATTTCTTGTTCGTAACAAAACTCGTACCCATAGTGTTGAACACGCCGTTTAGCGAGACCAATCCAAGGCTTGGTATCAACAGCTGCAAGCAATTGCTGATAAAGATGAGAATGATAAGTAAGAAAAGAGGTAGAGAAGAGATGATCCAGTGCTTAGTACTAGACTATAAGAGCATATCACAAACACTACATCAAGTACCTGTTTTTCTTTGTCAGTGGCAAAATCATGTCACAGAAAGATTGAGAGATTTCAAACTGAATCAACTAAAGACACCTTCGACTAAGCAAGATTCAATCCTTCACAAATACAAAGTTTCACTCTTTGGTAACTCTTAATCACCAAACCAACATTACAATATATAAAGATCAAAACTTTCAATGCAAGCAAGAACATAACTAAGTAATCACAGCGCGCAAGGAATCTCGAAAGAAAAAGATAATATATCTGAATGTAAGTGGAAGTACCTAAGAAACTCATTATACTAAATGAAAAATTTTACTCTCTACGCATTTACTGATCCATTTGTAATTTTTGACTCGACCGTAATAATTTTCATCATGAAAGAAACATTCTTTTTTCATAGTGAAGTTATGAACAATACTGCTTGTATTCATACTTGAGCGCATGTTAGTAATAATGCATTTAAAAGAAGAAGCTTCAGTTGAGAAGCACCATCATTTATTCATACACCCATAGTCTACGTACTGCCTCTACTTAGAATTGTATTCACCGAACTGACCTTACCATCTGGGAGCACATTAAGATCGTGGTAACTAGGGAAGCAACTCGGTGGCCAAGGGAGAGTTCAAGATTCCTCCCATTCTCTAAAGAATTATGGACGCAAGTGTTGGGGTATACGCATCAAGAACCGCATGACCAATAATATATCAATTTGTTAGCAAAAGAAAAAGAACTGCATGCCCAATGTCCTGGAAACATATTTTATCAAGACAGTGAGCAAGAAAGAAATATGAACAAGTAATTAGTTCTGATTTTAAAAGCTAAAACATTAGCTTCTTACCGTCTTTTGACGCAATTAAGGTTTATGGCGCTTAGCAGAGACATATGTTGTGCATCAGCCCAAGTAACTCTTCAATGTTCTTTGCAACAAATCCAGCACAACTCTGGCAACAAAAAAATTTGTTGTCAAGATTTTGTTAAAAACGAAAGCTTAAGTTGATAATAGCTTTAGAGGACCTAGAGTCATCAGTGTATTGTTAGTCATCTATATATTGTTTAACCAAAAGTGAGCAAGCATATAATATCTTGATAGCCGTTAGAAGCGATGATGAGATTTAGTTGCTTAAGCGAGAAGTCAAATATGCACTAAAGGAATCAAAACTTAATCTACTCGATTTAAGGAAAGGAAAGTAATACCTGAAAGAGATTTGTACGCTCTCTTTTGAAGATCCGCATCAGCATATACCACTCATGAACACAATTATACAAATGCAGCTTCATGTAGAACAATGAATCATTCACTACAATAGATCAGTGTACAAACCTGTATTGCAGGTTTCAAAGAACTAAATATGGTATCTACTTCCAGACCAGGATAAAAGATAAATTAAGAGATCAAACAACCTTGCTCTGCATATTTAGCAACTCAAAATCAAAAACACAACTAGAAGTAATAATACCTAATTTTAGATGAAGAATTTTTGTCCATCCCATAAAAAGAGCTTCTATCATCTTGTGCAATGGCACTTATTGTAGCCATTAAAACCTCTTGAAAAGTATATTTGAAATGTGTTTTTTTTACATTCCCTATTGTGGTAAGCTCTTGATATTTTACTAAAGACAGACAAAGATCAATTACACAAGAAAACAACATATAGAAGAACAAGTTATGGTGAGATTTATTGATCGAATATTTTTTCTAACTGATCATTTGATACCATATGATTTTTTTTTCTTATACTACATATATAGTAACATATTAAACTTTATGCAAGACATAATAAAGTAAATGATGCTAGACCTAAGTAGCAAGTCATCATAAGAGTGTATTAATTTTCCACTTCTCAAACAATCAATTTCTAACGACTACCTTCTCTCTTTCTATATGTATCATTGCAATCAATTTTCAACTATTTTCCCGATTTACCATCATAGTTCTCGATTTGATTTTTTTTCTGGTTCGTTATTATGGTAGCTAATATGTATTGATTTGATTTTTTTCTTTCTATTAGTGGTTTCTCCATTTAAGATTTTATTGTGGTCGAAAATCATTCTAAGTTTTATTTATAAAATATGGAAATCCTAACTTTATTCGAGAAGGTCTTGTAATTTTTCAGTATCGACGGTGGTTGTACATTGAATCTTATGTCTTAGATCTGTTCGAAAACTTGTGCATATAATTTGATTTTTGGTTACTCTTTTGTTTCAGAATAATTTGATTCAAGGATATGCACAGTTTTGAACTCGAAAATAGTGAGGTATGATCTATTTATTAAATGTAATTTCTCTCGTTAAATATGTGATATGAAAGAAACACAATCAATTTATTTGTTGCTTACTCTACGTAGAAACTTCATGTAACACATTCGGATTGTTTTCTTTTCAAATTCCTACTGATGAGAAAGTCAATAAGGTAATGCATGTGTTCTAGCAGAAACAAATCAATGTTTAAAAGGTGTGGAGAATATTTTGAAAGATTTAATCTAGTAACATAAAAGACCAATACATAAATTAATGGTAAGAAAATCTTTGTTGCTTTTGTATTCATCTAACTGCTGACTTTATTTATATCATTTTCTATTACACAAACAAGATAATGAAGAAACGACGAAGCATCAATCCAATCCTTTCATTTCTTTCAAAGTTTATTTTGCTGCCACAAACGGGGATGAAAATATGCAGATGATGATTAAATAAATGAGTTTGAAAATTCACAAACAGACTCTTGCGTAGAGGCGTATCAACGAGATCAAATCAAAGGTTAGTTATATTTTATTGAATAATTATGATTATGAAGGATGTATTCTTGTATTTTAGGCGACCCTCTCACTCAAGAATGCTTATTTCAGTTTGTGTTTGGTGCTTAACCTCATGATTATCAATGTCGGAATATATATTTATATAAACATTAATGTCCCATTTATATTTTGATTATAGCAAATATTGCATACAAATATGTTACCGTATGTTTAAGTTATTTCTTGCAATTTTCACATGATATGTAGTTCCAACCACTTTTTGAACAAATATTAATTTTATTTTGAGTGGCATTTAAATATTTTTTTCCTAATTAAAACCAATATTAAAATTACTAGTTTGTAGTATTCTTACGCAATTACTATTTATATATTGGCTAAACAAAAAAATACTATTTAATTTGTCCATTTACATGCTCTATATCTTGAGAACATTTTCTTGAATTTTAGAGAGTTCTTAAGAAACACCAACATTTATTATTATTATTAGTTCAATGTAATAATTAATAAAATTAACTATGTTGATAAATTATGGATTTACCTATTTAAAATAATTCTTGACATTTTTTTGGATCTTCAAATAGTATTTTTGAAGTCAATGTGGTATTGAGATATAAATAGTCTAAAATGCTATCAATTTATCACAAATATATTATTTTTTACAAAAACAAATCTTGATACTGATTAGCATTAATAAAGTTTGTAGACGAAATCTAAGTATAATTTTGTACTAACACTTGTTATTATAAATAACCTTACTTTTAGTATTTTTCCTGCAAAAATCTCTTATATAACAAGTGTTGGGGTATACGCATCAAGAACCGCATGACCAATAATATATCAATTTGCTAGCAAAAGAAAAAGAAAAAGAAAAAGAAAAAGAACTGCATGCCCAATGTCCTGGAAACATATTTTATCAAGACAGTGAGCAAGAAAGAAATATGAACAAGTAATTAGTTCTGATTTTAAAAGCTAAAACATTAGCTTCTTACCGTCTTTTGACGCAATTAAGGTTTATGGCGCTTAGCAGAGACATATGTTGTGCATCAGCCCAAGTAACTCTTCAATGTTCTTTGCAACAAATCCAGCACAACTCTGGCAACAAAAAAAATTGTAGTCAAGATTTTTTTTAAAATGAAAGCTTAAGTTGATAATAGCTTTAGAGGACCTAGAGTCATCAGTGTATTGTTAGTCATCTATATATTGTTTAACCAAAAGTGAGCAAGCATATAATATCTTGATGGCCGTTAGAAGCGATGATGAGATTTAGATGCTTGAGCGAGAAGTCAAATATGCACTAAAGGAATCAAAACTTAATCTACTCGAGCGTGGAATCTTTAAGGAAAGGAAAGCAATACCTGAAAGAGATTTGTACGCTCTCTTTTGAAGATCCGCATCAGCATATACCACTCATGAACACAATTATACAAATGCAGCTTCATGTAGAACAATGAATCATTCACTACAATAGATCAGTGTACAAACCTGTATTGCAGGTTTCAAAGAACTAAATATGGTATCTACTTCCAGACCAGGATAAAAGATAAATTAAGAGATCAAACAACCTTGCTCTGCATATTTAGCAACTCAAAACCAAAAACACAACTAGAAGTAATAATACCTAATTTTAGATGAAGAATTTTTGTCCATCCCATAAAAAGAGCTTCTATCATCTTGTGCAATGGCACTTATTGTAGCCATTAAAACCTCTTGAAAAGTATATTTGAAATGTGTTTTTTTTACATTCCCTATTGTGGTAAGCTCTTGATATTTTACTAAAGACAGACAAAGATCAATTACACAAGAAAACAACATATAGAAGAACAAGTTATGGTGAGATTTATTGATCGAATATTTTTTCTAACTGATCATTTGATACCATATGATTTTTTTTTCTTATACTACATATATAGTAACATATTAAACTTTATGCAAGACATAATAAAGTAAATGATGCTAGACCTAAGTAGCAAGTCATCATAAGAGTGTATTAATTTTCCACTTCTCAAACAATCAATTTCTAACGACTACCTTCTCTCTTTCTATATGTATCATTGCAATCAATTTTCAACTATTTTCCCGATTTACCATCATAGTTCTTGATTTGATTTTTTTTCTGGTTCGTTATTATGGTAGCTAATATGTATTGATTTGATTTTTTTCTTTCTATTAGTGGTTTCTCCATTTAAGATTTTATTGTGGTCGAAAATCATTCTAAGTTTTATTTATAAAATATGGAAATCCTAACTTTATTCGAGAAGGTCTTGTAATTTTTCAGTATCGACGGTGGTTGTACATTGAATCTTATGTCTTAGATCTGTTCGAAAACTTGTGCATATAATTTGATTTTTGGTTACTCTTTTGTTTCAGAATAATTTGATTCAAGGATATGCACAGTTTTGAACTCGAAAATAGTGAGGTATGATCTATTTATTAAATGTAATTTCTCTCGTTAAATATGTGATATGAAAGAAACACAATCAATTTATTTGTTGCTTACTCTACGTAGAAACTTCATGTAACACATTCGGATTGTTTTCTTTTCAAATTCCTACTGATGAGAAAGTCAATAAGGTAATGCATGTGTTCTAGCAGAAACAAATCAATGTTTAAAAGGTGTGGAGAAAATTTTGAAAGATTTAATCTAGTAACATAAAAGACCAATACATAAATTAATGGTAAGAAAATCTTTGTTGCTTTTGTATTCATCTAATTGCTGACTTTATTTATATCATTTTCTATTACACAAACAAGATAATGAAGAAACGACGAAGCATCAATCCAATCCTTTCATTTCTTTCAAAGTTTATTTTGCTGCCACAAACGGGGATGAAAATATGCAGATGATGATTAAATAAATGAGTTTGAAAATTCACAAACAGACTCTTGCGTAGAGGCGTATCAACGAGATCAAATCAAAGGTTAGTTATATTTTATTGAATAATTATGATTATGAAGGATGTATTCTTGTATTTTAGGCGACCCTCTCACTCAAGAATGCTTATTTCAGTTTGTGTTTGGTGCTTAACCTCATGATTATCAATGTCGAAATATATATTTATATAAACATTAATGTCCCATTTATATTTTGATTATAGCAAATATTGCATACAAATATGTCACCGTATGTTTGAGTTATTTCTTGCAATTTTCACATGATATGTAGTTTCAACCACTTCTTGAACAAATATTAATTTTATTTTGAGTGGCATTTAAATATTTTTTTCCTAATTAAAACCAATATTAAAATTACTAGTTTGTAGTATTCTTACGCAATTACTATTTATATATTGGCTAAACAAAAAAATACTATTTAATTTGTCCATTTACATGCTCTATATCTTGAGAACATTTTCTTGAATTTTAGAGAGTTCTTAAGAAACACCAACATTTATTATTATTATTAGTTCAATGTAATAATTAATAAAATTAACTATGTTGATAAATTATGGATTTACCTATTTAAAATAATTCTTGACATTTTTTTGGATCTTCAAATAGTATTTTTGAAGTCAATGTGGTATTGAGATATAAATAGTCTAAAATGCTATCAATTTATCACAAATATATTATTTTTTACAAAAACAAATCTTGATACTGATTAGCATTAGTAAAGTTTGTAGACGAAATCTAAGTATAATTTTGTACTAACACTTGTTATTATAAATAACCTTACTTTTAGTATTTTTCCTGCAAAAATCTCTTATATATTAAGTACCCACCCCCCCCCCCCCCACCCCCCCCCCCCCCCCACAAACACACACACACAAATAGTTAGAAGTACTTTAGTCTCACTAAGTTTTAAAGCATCAAAAAATTAATTTTGGTAATATATGCTGTAACTCCAAGAAAAATGAACAGATTTCGAACTTTGAATTCAAGGAAAAAACCAGAGGTCATTAACTCAACTTCCGGCCATTGTGTCAGAGGTCCCCAATTCGAGTGACATATGAGACGAAACCAATATTATATGCTGTGGATTCGGGCCTGGGGGATTAGGGTTTCGGCCTGAACCTCCTAGTAATTAAAAAAAATGAATTCAAGGAAAAATTAATATCTTAACATTCATTTGATGGATATATACAATGAGGCCTTAAATTTATGTGGACTTGGTATGTTAGTTGTGAGGGAAAAATAGATAGTTAGCCCTCCTCATGAGCTTAGAATCTGAGGAAGTACTTGGGCTATTGCCGCAAACTCATTCCTACGCTTAGAAGTGTTTCAATGGTTTTGGCTACCTTCTTCTCTCAAGTATGCGAATAGTTTGTGTGTCCACACTTTCTCAGGGCTTTAAACTTCAGATATTTCATCAAAATACAGATTTTGTTGGATTCTCGGAATATAAATCGTAAAAATGTTAGAGAATATTCCTTGCACGCGAAGAAAGCAAAGGCCTCTCAGGTGTTGTATAAAGATCCAATAAATGTCCAGAGAGGGGATTTACCGTTGCTGACTTGCTCTGTAATCCTTTCCTTCCAAGAAAATATAGCAGCTTCTAACTTGTCATAAGTCATCTACTGTGACGGATTCCATAACCAGCATTTTGTACAGTTCATCACTGAGGCTGTTCTTTCCAGACACAAGATGATCTTAGAGATAGTTGTTTACTATGATTATCACAAGGGTTAATGAGAACAAGCTTACTTTGGGTATTCTTCCTTGATGTTAGATGGTACTGGCATTTCTAACTTCCTTGCTGAGTTGGAGAGCTCATGTTTTGTCACTTGTGGAGATGGAAGCCTAGCCAACAATCCCTTGTGCTTACCATTGAGCCCCCAATATCTCCTATAAATTTTGCTACAATGAAGAAAAAGTGTTACCAAGTAGTACATCAAAAGAAAAGGATGATCACTTACAAGTTACAACTAACATGGATTCCAGTTCTGAAAGAGGTTATCTATTGAAACAGGAGCTTCAGTTTGGTTTATTACTAAAAATATGGATCACACGTTTAGCTGCATTAATCTTCCATTTGCATCCTTTTGCTTAGAAGGGTCTAACTCAATCATTTACTCTAGTTGGAGAAAGTAGCCAATCCATTTCTACTTTTCTTTTCTCCTCACACAAAGGTTCCAGTTTCCACAGCTACTCGAATATTTGAGTAGACATACCAAAAGAACATAAATGTTTTAGTGCTACAATAGATTAGGACATACTAGCAAGGCGTGTTACAGCATTTAACAGAGTCAATGCTACTTGCATTGGAGACTCCTAGTTTGCAGCTGTGAATCAACAATTTTATAAATTATAACATAGTTTAAGAAACTGTATAACTTGTTCTTTATGAACGTATTCTATGATTTCAAACTTGTTTGACTAATAGTTGAATATTACAGAGAACCATATGAATAAACTACTAGTATTAGCAAATGCCATATAACCTAAATATACTCAATGACACATTAAAATAATACAAATCTTTGGATTACAACAAAGAGTAAAACCATGTTTAAAGATTCAAACTACATGTAATAGAAAGATAATTCATTTCTTATAACTAAGCAAAATAACGATGACAAAACTGGAATTTTAGAGTTGTCTTTCTTTTTTCCAAAACCAAACGCAATGAAATGAATCAGTCCTCTTCCATTGGCACCTCTGGAATGTCAAACCTATCTTCTTTGATTGGGTTGTTGATTGTAGTAACTGAAGGTAAATTGCAGTCAAGGGGATAACATAGCATATATCAGATGAAATAACCAAACTATTAAAAGTAATTCCAAAGATGATTAAGAAGATATTAAAAAGAAAAGGATATAGTTAGTCAACATAGGATCATCTTCTTTCTCTCCACGGTTTCTACTACCCTGAAGCTCTCTCACAATCTCAGGAGTAACCTACAATTAACATTAACAAGTTGCTTAAGTAGTGATTTTACAATACAGAAGTTTTCAGTTTTCTTAAATTTAGGAGAAAAGGTCTTACAAGATGGTGCCTTTGCCTCTTGAGGAGAGTTTGGAAATGCTCTTTGTCTTCCTTTAGTAGCTCATACTTGTACCTTAATATCGACTTAAACATGAGTTTATGAAATAGCTTTAAGTTTTTGCTTGAAGAAAGTTACCGTTGCACAAACGTAAGAAGAGACTGGTGCCAAATCACAGGCATAACTCTTATCTCATCCACAAATCTCATGAAATGAGCAACCAATGCATCAAGCACTCGATACGGCATACAATATTTCTTCTCCAAAAGAGTTTTTATAAAGTAGCTGCATAATAACAAATACTATCAGCAAATCTGTTAGAACTGTCACATTGTATCGGACAAGGCAGAATATTATATGACTCTTTCTTGGAAAAAACAGAACACATTTACCTGGTTGTTCCACAATACTCCATCTCAGCCAGGTTCAGCAAAGCAACACTGTGGTTAATGTAAACACGTTAACAAATTGAAAACTTTAGAAGATGTTACATTTATGCAAATCACTTACCATGAATGAAGCATAGGGATAGAACACTTTTCGAGAATGCTCCCTACAATCACAGCTTCTCTGAGACTGCATGTACCCGACTGCAAATTCAAGGAACAAGTAAGAAACCCGTAACATTTATGATGAAAATTTGCTAAGAAAAATACTGGAGGAAGAGTACATTACCTTACAAAGCGGGAAAAGTATGCCTTTATTGAATGCACTAGGCTTGTAGAGTGACTTTTTCAAAGCCTGGTATAGAGCAAAATGCAGCCTCTTGTTCTTTCTAATATCCTCTCTCACTCGCGGAAGCAAAACATAGTTGTAAAACCGCTGAATCTGGCTGTTTTTCAAGTGGTGGGCAAAGATTCTTGTTGCTTGGTACATTGCGTTAGGTGACCATTTCTCCGGCTCGGTCAAGTATAACACATCCTCCCAGCGCTCCATCTTAGTAATCAGCACAAACGCTTTCGGCATTTTCCCAACAGTATATTCACTCATAATCTTGGCAACACTGCACCAGATCATCTCAGAAGAGCTTCAAGACATTCTATTGAAAACACAAAACAGAAGAAAAGAACAGAACATTACCCTTTGTATAATTTAGTTACTTTAGGGTCCAACTCAGGATCTGGACGCTCTTCTGCATAGAGTTAAAACAAAAATAGAATGAGCTTTTACTATCAGCAACATAGAATAAAATCAAACAAAAGAAACAGAAACAAAGAACACAAAGTAAAAGATATGTATTAACCTTCAGCTAAGTCAGCATCATTGTCTTTGATTTTCTTGATAATGATATCAGCAAGAGTACGTTGACGAGGGGCGTCCTTAACAAAGAATGACTCAAACAGCTTCTCGTCGTCCTCATTGATCTCCTCCTGATTCACACAATGTACCATGACAAATCAATGAAGTATGTAAACACAAAAGGAAACATTTTGAATTTAAACTAAAATGAGCATATAGAGATAGAGTAAAGGTGCTCACTTGGTAGCTATCATCTTCGAATTTTCCATCAAAAGCATCAATATCATCAATATCATCTTTCTCCTCCTCCTCCTCCTCCTCCAGGACTCTTTGCTCCTCTTCCGCAGTCTTGGCGGCTGCAGCAGCAAACACAGCACCACTAGGGTTTCTCTCAGCGTTTTCTTCATCAGCAATCTCCTTTTGCTGTGCAAGAGCAACCTTCATGATCTTTGAGCTAATCCCAGCCTCAATCAACTGCAGATAAAGGGTAATTATTAGCATACCCACAAAAAAAAAGAGAGATTTTAAATCCTACTAATCTAACCCAGAAGCAGACATGCTTAACCTTCTTACAACTCTGGTCAATGTAATCTACAAATTAAACCAAACATATGTAACCAATACCAATGCGTGATTGACTTGTGACGTTACCTGAGCTTCTATTAGAATGCTAACAAGGTCTATAAAATTTGAGAATATCAGACAAAGTATGTATAAAATAATACAGAGAAGATATGTGTAATCTCCCTATAACTTAACCACGAATTAACGTTACAAGATCATCGAATGCCTAGTAATTTTAAAATTAAAAAAATATGTGTTTTAGTTAATTTTTCTACAAAAAACGATAAAGAAGATGATTAAGTAAAGTGAGGCAGCTTGTTCTTATTAAACTTTGAGAATATAAAAGAGGAAGAGAAGTTTGCAGCCACCTTCTCCTGTTGCTGATGGGTTTTGGGAACCTTTGAACGCTTCCGGGAAGAAGCCACGGAGGCGTCATCGGTGATAAAGGGCTGTGTGTTGACTATTCTATCACGTTTCTTCGCCATTGTTGGTTTTTTTTTTGCAGAAGACGGCACGAGAGAGAGAAAGAGAAGCTGTCGGCTCGCTGAAACTCGAGTTTTAAAACAAAATAGGTTAGGGAAGAATACGACACCGAAAATTACTATTTTACCCCTTTTAATTGAAACAAAAAACTAAAATGTCATCAAATCCGTTTTAGAGGAAATTCGATACTGCGACCTCCTTGATCAAATTGTGCTGAATAATTCATTTGTAAATTACATAACAATAAGTATTCAACTCATTCTGTTAAAACTGATGCGACCCACCTAGTTTTTTTTTGTTACGTATGATCTTCTTTACGAATACATCAATCGAAAAGTAATCCAAACAAACTTCATTGTCCTTTGTTAATAAAAACAATCAATAATCAGTTTGATTTTTACTAAACGAAACAATGAAACTTTGTCTATCAGACAAAAGTATGTGGGTTTTGTAACGAAGCTTAGGTATACGGTTAAGGTAAATTTATGCAGGGTCTTTCGTGATACTACAAAAACAGGAGTGTTCAAACAAAGCTTTCTCTTCTCTCTCTCTACCTTATCTTTCTCTCTAGCCCCAAAAAGGAAATCGATGTTTGCCTCCGGCGTTGGTGGCGTGAGACGCTTTGCCGGTGAACCCTTCTCTCTTCAGCTTTGTTTTTATTTTGCTTCTCTTTCTTGGATCTCTCTTGGCCGTCGATATGTCTGAGTCTCTGGGGAGACGTCGCTTGTCGGAACCCTAGATCTACCTCGAGAGGATCTAACTCCGGTGGTAAGTGGTGAATCTATGGAGCTACAACGAGGCGACGAGGTCTTTCAAGGAGAGGAGTCGGCGTTTTAGAGTGCGGCAGTGGTCAATCTCGTTTCCCCTTTTGTAGATATGTCTGCTGACGTGGCCATGATGGTGCGTGGTGGTTTATTTCTGTCTCTCTCCCCTAGTTCTTCATTTCTGTATCTTCTTCCGAAGATTTTTGTGGAGTGGAGTGTGTTAGACTTCTTGGAATCAAAGTTTAGTGTCTCGCTTCTTGTTCCGGTTGTGCTTCTGCTCAGTGGAGGCGACAGTGACGCATCATCGGTGTAAGACCCGATCCTGGCTCATAAGCCCAACTAGGACCTGTGGCCTTACTTGACTAAAACATATTGTTCTATTTCATTTTATGTCCAATATTTTTCTATGTCATTTCCAATCAAATCAAGTTCATTCAGTTCGATTCATACAAATAATAAAAACATTTGAGATTAGATAGAAAGAAAAAGTCATTGTATAGATATAAACTTGTGATTCAATACATATGTTCAATTTGCACAATAGGCTATCATAAGTTCATTTGTAATCCGATCTACCCATACACCACACATCTTTACTCGGCTTAAGTCTTCATGGTTCTTTAGCCTTACCACGATCCAAGTCGGATCTTGAAACAAAACACATCACAACACATACTTATAAGTAAAATCCGATATCCTAACAAACATATCAAATATTGCATGGATCGGTTCTCTTAAGTAAGTTCCATAAACTAACCAATCAGTTCATAACCACACAGCCATACTCAGACTATGATCTAAGACAACCGCCAACACTTAACTCACACATGGACAGTCTGATCTAATGTGATCTAACCCATCGACCAGACCATATCATGGACTGCCCATATTCAGGTCCAAAAATGACTTCTTTCAAACATGCTCAAAAAATTAATTAAAATTCACTAAAACTCATGATGAATCCCAACTAAGATATTTCCATGGTCGAAATCCAATGAATCCATCTAGACTACATTGATTCCAACCATGATCAGTCCGGACGAGGCCAAGGACTATGTTCCTGGCCCGGCCAAGGCTTTGGTCGAGTGCCACTGAGTCTAAACCATCAGACACAACCAGAATATAGAGGGACATATATATATATATATATATATAATTAAGGAAAAGAGAATAGATAGATCTGACCTTTATTAAACCGACCAAAGCCCACACGGAATTCCACCGCGGCTAAGGAAGGTTGGATCAGACCAAACCACTCACCTTGAGCGTGCGCTCTGCTGTGCTCATGCCCTTCTCCAGATTCTTATCCTTGCCTGTGGTTCCCATCATCAATCGATCTCCACTGCACACTGACCAACTTCTGGCCGGAAACAAATCACCACCACACACGGTCTTGCTTTGGCCGCACTTCTTCTCTCTTTCTTTCTTTCTCTCTCTCACGAAATGGGCAGAGTTTTCTCTTCTGGAAATTGTGGCAAAACTCGACCCCAAGGGTCTGTATTTATAGAAAAAGATCGGCCAATAACTTCCTGGACGAACAGGTATGACTTGGTGGCCGAATGGGTACAACTGGTACCATTCCCACCCTTTTGCCATAAACTGCCCCAACCACCCTTCTTCCTTTTGGGATGATCGAACAAATGCCCATAAGGCTTTCCTACATGCCTTGCTTCCTTTCCCAAGCCCATAAACCCATCGGACCTCCTTAACCAACATGGTCGGCCTCATAACCGGCCATGACCCAAGCCCCATGGTCAAGACCCAACACTCCACCGAGCAGAGATGAGTTGGTCACTAGCTGTACCAGCTGAATGAGCTAGTAGTCCAACTACTGGAACTGAGCTAAGTTTGTGTGAGCTACACTAAGCTGCACTGAGCTTGACCTAGATGACCGAGCTACTCAAGCACTCCACCGAGCTGATATGAGCTGGTTGCTAGCTGCCCCAGCTGTGTGAGCTAGTACTTCAGCTGGTGGAGCTGACCCACACTTCAGGGAGCTATATTGAGCTGCACCACACTTCACCTAGCTTGGTCGATCTGGGTTACCGCATCACCCAGCTGCCATAACACTCGTCCAGCTCTCTTTCCCTCGCCTATACCTCGTTTTGGTTAAGTCTCAGCCTTCTGGTGCCTTTAACCTACTTATTCAGCCATGATACGCTTGTCTTTAGGTCTTATGACCTGACTGGTGTGTCTCCCTGCACCATGGCTGAGCCCAAATTCCTTATCTAGAATCCGGGAAATGACAAGTCTCACCCACTTGAGATGGATTCGTCCTCGAATCTGACTCTAGACTTGTCACCATGTCAAACTGACTAAACCACTCCGGGTAATCAGCCTTCATCCTTGATTTTGTTTCCCATGTGACTTGCTCACGTCCACTGCACTCCCAAACGACTTTGACCATTGGAATGGTCTTTCTTATCATAGCTTTTTCCATCTTGCCTACAATCCGAACCGAACTTGTCTCTAAGGTGAGGTTCGTGCCTAGATTAGATGGAATCTCAAGTATGATAAGTTGTGCTCATGTTCACTCTCGTTCCCAAAGCCTTTTGGAAAGCTTTCCAGAAATAGGATGTGAACCGAGAATCTCTATCTGAAACAATACTGGCTGGCACACCATGTAAGAATACCACCTCATCCATGTAAATTTGTACCAAAGGCTCTACACCATCAGTCTTCTTGATGGGTATGAAATGGTCTAACTTGGTCAGGCGATCGACCACTACCCAAACCGCATCCTTCTGGTTCCTGGTCGTAGGAAAACCAGACATGAAATCCATGGTGATGTGATCCCATTTCCATTCTGGAATAGGTAGGTTTTGGAGCAGCCCACTAGGCACCTGATGCTTAGCCTTGACCAGTTGACAAGTCGGACAATTAGCCACCCACTCAGCCACATAAGTCTTCATTCGAACCCAATGGTAATACCTCTTGATGTCTTTGTACATCTCAACCCCGGGTGAACAGAGAACTTAGACTTATGAGATTGTCTCATAATTTATTCCTTAAGCTCCATGATACTTAGAAAATTGATCCTTCCATGGACCAAGATCGTACCATCTTGCGTCACTTGGTACTCCGTCTTATCATACAAAGCAACCTTCTGGAGGTTCTCATCCAAGCTTTGTGCTTGTCTTATCTTGGTAAGGAGATTAGCCTGGTTCATTGCCTCTAAACCCAATGGCTCGTCCTCGCTGGCCAGTGTGTTTAGGTGCAATGACCGAACCAAACCTTCCAATACCTCTGCTTCTTTCTCAGCTGATACCTCAGTTCTCCTCCGGCTCAAGGCATCAGCCACTAAATTAGCCTTACCCGGATGGTAAGATATGTACAGATCATAATCTGCCACAAACTCCATCCACCTCCTTTGTCTCAAATTCAGCTCTGGTTGAGTGAAGATATATTTTATACTCTTGTGGTCGGTTAGAATCTGAACCTTGGCACCATACAAGTATGATCGCCATATCTTGAGGGCAAACACCACTACGGCCATCTCCAGGTCGTGGGTTGGGTAATTTTCCTCATGCTTCCTCAATTGCCCAGAGGCGTAAGCAATGACCTTCCCATGTTGGGTCAGTACACATCCTAGTCAAGTGATGGAGGCGTCTGTGTATACCACATTTGGTTGGGCAGCCTCAGGCAACACCAGTATAGGTGCACTGGTCAACATGTCTTTCAATGCAGAGAAACACCTCTCACATTCTTCTGACTATAAAAACTTCACATCGTTGCCAGTTAGTCGTGTCATGGGGTGAGCCAAACTTGAAAACCACTTAACAAATTTCCTGTAATAACCAGCAAGACCTAGGAAGCTCCTAACCTCCGTAGCATTCTTGGGTCGAGGCCAGTCCCGGATAGACTTGATCTTTTCCGGATCGACCGAGACTCCCTGGTCGGACACGATATGCCCTAGGAACCCAACACTTCTTTGACAAAAATTTCACTTGCTCAACTTGGCAAATAGTTGTTCCTCCCTCAACCGTCCTAACACTGCCCTTAGATGCCTCTCATGGTCTTCCTTTCTCTTGGAATATACAAGTATATCATCTATAAAGATGATTACAAATTCATCCAAGAAATCTCAAAAGATACCATTCATCATATTCATGAATGCTGCTGGTGCATTGGTTAGTTCAAATGGCATGACCACAAACTCATAGTGGCCGTACCTTGTCCGGAAGGCTGTATTCCTGACATCATTTGGTTCAATTGGGATCTGATGATACCCTAAAGCCAAATCAATCTTGGAGAACCACTTTGCACCTGTGAGTTGATCCAACAACTCATATATCCGAGGCAATGGGTACTTGTTTTTCACAGTCACCCGGTTCAACCCTCGAGTCAATGCACAACCTGAAGCTACCATCCTTCTTTTTCACGAAAAGACCTGGTGCTCCCCAAGGTGATACACTAGGTCTAATAAAACCCTTATCCAGCAACTCCTCAATTCGCTTCTTTAGCTCGACCATCTTAGCAGGAGCCATTCGATAGGGAATTTTGGATAGTGGGACCGTTCGTGGTTCCATTTCTATCATGAATGGGTCTGACCTATCAGGGGGAATGCCCTGTAGCGCCCTAAACACATCATGGAACTCATGGACCATCAATATTCCATTCGGGTGACCACCCCCTACGACATCCTTATTGGAGATTGTGGCCAGATAAGCTTCACAACCCTTCCTTAGCATCCTCTCAACATGGATCGCTGACACCACCAAGCATCCAGAATCAACAACATGTGGAATCAAAGTGGGGAAAAAATCTACTGCTAAAAGTAACGAAGGAAATGTGGGATGGTGGAAACCCAAGATCAGTCTCAGAAAATGGTAAGTTACTTGCAAGAAAGGTATGAGCCATGCTCTAGAGTCGCTAGATGTTCATAAGTTGGTCGATGCTAAATTCGAGGACAAATTTCGTTTAAGTGGGGGAGAGTTGTAATGACCCGCTACTGGAGTATTTTTAAATTCAAAGGAAATATATCGCGAGAGGTCTAGTTGTACAAGGAGCATATTTTTCTAAGTGTGAAAACACTTGTATTCATGAGGGTTGGAAGAATGAGCCACATTTTTTTTTAAGTGTCGGATGTTTGATAAACACATAGAGTGATCAAAGTCTAAGCAGGAGAATTACAGACTGCCAGTTTAACTATGGAAAGTTTGGCTGTCGGAGAATGCGTGTTCTAAGTAAGGCAAGTTTGATCAGGTGAAACTCACGAGATTATACAAAAATAAGGTCGGGTCTACGAGAGTCAAATAAGGCAATAAGCGTAGATATTCTTGGAGCTATTGATGATAAGTTTGACCAAGCTAAATAAGGAAACAACACTTAATGGCCGCTTGGTGAGCAAGTCCTCAAATAAGTATAAAAGGAGCCTCAAGCCTTCATTTCTCACGGAACTCATAAACAAGAATTAGAGAGAAGCCAAAGCATGAAAGAAGTTCTAGAGAAAAGATTTCGAGAATAAGGATCGAACAAGGAGGATCCAAGGAGTTCTTCGCCACGAAACACATGAAGGTTCAGAGTCTTCGATCTTTTAAGATCAACCCAGGTGAGGGCGTGATTCGTGGCAACTTAATAGTTAGTATTTTTTATCATAGTTGGATTGTTAGGATGAAGATTATGCGTTAGAGGAATTGTTTATGGAAAGTTTGTTCTTTGTTCTTCGAGATAGTTCTCAAGGATCGAAGAACATTCATACATTCATAGGATATTTTCATGATAGATTGTGTGAAATGATGTTATGTTCAATTGAGATGTTTACGTGAAATACTTAGATTTGTTCCGACAAGAATTAGAATGTTAGGTTGAAAATGTTAATGAAACGGATTGAGAATTGAAGTAATTAAGGAAAATACGAGATTAGAAGAACGTGATTAAGCTAAGGAAGAAAAATATGTTTTGGCTTCGGGCCGTAAAGATGTTATGATCGTATTTTGGATTCGGGCCGTGTATGTTGGATTCAGCCTTTATGGACCTTCGGGTCGCAGGTTGGCTTTGGCCGCAGGTTGGCTATGGCCGTAATGGACCGACGGGTCACAGGTTTGGCTTCGGCCGTAGGTTTGGCTACGGCCGCATGTTTGGCTTCGGCAACATGTTTGGCTTCGGCCGCAGGTTTGGCTTCGGCCGCAGGTTTGGCTACGGCCGCAGGTTTGGCTACGACCGCAGGTTTGGCTATTTCCGCAGGTTGATGGACCTTTGGGCCAGAATGTTAGGAAATGCTAAAGTAAAGGAATGATAGAACCGGATGTTAGGTTGTTAGTTTTTGAATGCATGAAAACGAATAAGTAATGGGAAAGAAAATTGGCTAAGTAAGAAATGATATAAACGAAATTGCTAGGTTGTTAGAATGGAATTGATTATTGGGTTGCATGTGGGCGATTTTGAGCGTCCTCACTGAGTAATTTTGTATACTCATGCCTCCTTTTGCGGATGCAGGTAAGGTTGATTGTATGGACCGGAGCGCGGGACGATGAAGACCATCAGGGCAGGGTATTTTGAACATGGGTAATGTTTGGGAAGTTTTATAAAGATCTTTACTTAGAATTTTCAAAGTGTTTTTCAAAGAATTCCGGGTTGGGTGTTTAACTCCTCTCTTTGCCTTTTTCAGGTACTGAAGACCCAAATTCTGGTTTTGCTTTCATCGTGGCTCGCCTTGTAGGAGGTTGTGTGGCGCCTGTGCTTCTCGTGGTTTATGGTGTCCTTCCTCTTCTGTCCTTCGGTTAGTATGGTACAGATAGCCTCCCGCAAGGTTTGCTATCTCTCTTCCTCTAATCCTCGAGTCGAGCTTCATGGTCAGTCAAGTTACAGGTTTGAGGATATTATCAATACTCAGCTACTCCCGCGATGTCACGAGAAGTCCGACATATGGGGCAACAAGGTAAACCCCACCTTCTTGTAGTAAACATCAACGACTAAGAACGGGGATTAATTTTCTAAAGATTTTGGAGCAGTCTAGCGGTTGGCGTCGGTTAAGTGGGTGAGCAAAGTTAGTATTGTAATGTTTGATTTAGGAAAATTTTGGTTGAATCAAACTTGTAACGAACACTGAAATGCCAGTTTAACCGATGGATTTAATAATATTAAAAAAAAATTAAAATAAAGTCAGCAAGAGCATATAATCAAATTTTGCCACATGTCCTCTTTTTAAGCAAAACTTCTTGGATTTAATTCTTTTTATTCACATGGGGCTGAATAATCGAACAACACCATTAGGTTTTAGGGTTTTCTTATCATGACTGTCCCACCTTTGTAACAACGCCTTCAAACAGTTTCGAGGCTAGGATGCTGAGGTCTTAACAGTTTCAAAGACTCTTTTCGCAGGACCTCAACCTTTATGTGAATATGAAATCCAACGAGGTGACCCGCTCTGATACTAAATGAAAAGTCTATAGCAGTGAAAGAAATAAGAACAGAGAGGATTCGACACCAACTATCTCTTTATTAAGAATCACTTAAACAATCTTGTACAAAGACTTGACTAATCCGAATTACTCAATGCCACACACGACTTAAGATGGACCAACCAACCTCTGTTGATCACCTCTGCAAATCACTCACTTCCTGAAACCTTAAAACTCCTTTTGTGTTTCTTTGAGAATACAACGTTCAAAGTTTAACCTAATCCTAAGTCTAAGCTTTTCTATATATTGCATCTTTTTCAATTGTGCAATATATCTTTTCCTAAAATGTAGCATAACCAAATCTTCCAATTTGTGATATGAGGATCTTCTAGTTTGTGAATCATGTCCAAACAAGATTAGCCAATGAGAACTCTCCATGTCACCACGTCTTAGTTCCTTCTGTTCACGTAGGTTTGTTACACATCATCATCCATGTGTAACACAACAACACGCCAGATTCAAATATTCTTGAATATGTACGAGCCATACTCCAAAGAACCATGTCAATCAACACTCTCTTTGTGTCATTGCACCAACACGCCAAGCTCCAAATCCTTGACCTTATAGTTCATTGGTTGAAACATGAGATGTGTTGGGGGAATCCATTTCGAAAAATATATTGTAATACACAGCTTAGAATATTAGGTTAGCTTTGATACCATAAAGGTTTGGAAGCATAATGCTTATAATTAATCTTGTAACACTATTCTAGGATAATATGTGTGTCTTGCGCGGGATGAGGTTATTGTTTTTATTATTTTTTGAACTATTAAATATTAGTTCAGCTTAATTTGGATATTAGTTGGTTTTGAGTTGTTTTTATCAGGTTTTAATATCCTATTGTTGAATCATAATTTAAACCGATATTTTTGCATGTGCTCTATTTAATTTGTTGAGGTATTTGATTTTTTGGTGATAAACAAAAGACAATTAGTATTTATTGGGTTTTATGTTATATGTTTTCTCATGTGTTCGGTTTAAATATGTTTGTTATTGACCGTTAATTAATATCAAGGCCAAATGTTGGTTCAAGATAACAAATGAAAAATATAATTTATAAAATTAATTTGTCATAAATGTACTTTTTATTACTAAAAGTTCTATTATCATATAAAGAAAAACATATTATATTAATAAAAATAAGAGAATTTGCACCCAATAACCATAAAAATAATAATTCACCAAATAACCATTAGAAAATTAGGGTTAGAATACAACCTATACATTATATATTAATTACCATATTGTGTTTGTCTAGATTTATTTTTATTTTTAGTTTTTATTTTTCTTTTTCTTTTCTTTTTGTCATTTCTCCTTCTATTTTTAGTATCTATTAATTTTGTCTAATACAATTATTTTGTTTTATATTTTACATAATGAAAACATAGAATTTTCTACATATAATATGTTTTGAAAATTTAAAAACACACATATATTTCTATAAATTTAATTTATATTACATAAAATAAGTTTTAAATTTATACTATGTTACACATTTGTATAGTATAGCTCTATTTCTTATTCATATAAGTTATAATTTTATTGTTTTCTATACTATTCAAGAAATATAGAATAAAATCATAATTTTACTCTCTCCCTCTCCCTCTATTTATCTCCGTACCTCTCTAACTACAAGAAAACTCGTCCAATACTAGGACGGGTATTCCTCGTAATTTCCTAGTAAAGGGCCCTTTATTAGGAAATTACGAGGAAACTCGTTTCCTCGAAACATGTTCATCGTAAAGCCTATTTCCTCGTAAGGTCGTAGCTAATTTACGAGGAAACATTTCCTCTTAAAGGCGTAGGTATGTTTTCCTCGTAAGTTCCTCGTAGGATTTCCTCAGAAGATCGTAGTATTAGTTTCCTCGTAAGGTCGTAGTAAAGACTTACGAGGAACTTACTAGAACCTTTTACGAGGATTTTACTTGGAACCTTTACGAGGATTTTGCTTCAAAATGTTTTTTTCCCTATTAAAAAAAATTAATTATAAATATAATTATTTTATTTTTTTTAAATTAAAAAAAATCAAATTATAAATAAAAAATAAAAAACAAAATATTTTATAAATAACTAAATAATATACAGAAAGTTTTAAAATTCATAATATACAATTAAAAATAAAAAAAACTAGGGATGGTGGTCGTGAAATTGCTGAACGAAGTCGTCCTGGCTCGGGAAATCCTCTCCATAGTTGGTGGCCGGCTGTGACTGTGATGGTGGATGCTGTTGGGTTGGAATCCCTCCGTGTTCCCGTCTCTGACGCAACATCTCCTCCAAATGCGGGTTTCCAACCGCCATAATCTCGAGGACATCGGTGAGAGAAGTGACATGCTCGGTGAGCGAAGACAACTCCGAGCGTAGCTGAGCATTGACATCGTTCTGCTCCTGATGATAAGACGATGTCGCTGCAGGGAAATCGTTAACCGAGCTAATCCCGATGATACGCCCCTTTTTCCTAGGGGCGACTTGTAAATAAAAATATTAATAACATTATGAAATTTTTTTAAAAAATATTAAAAATTAATAGTAAAACTAAATTATTTACCTCCTCGTAAATCTTATCCACTTCAACAGTGGATAATATGACTGGAGTCCCAGTCTGCTGAGTCAGCTGGGTCTGACGTTCGTCAACTCGGGCAACAACCTCGTTGTAGATCCGCTCGGAAGCAGGATCTACAAACTGCCCAGCCTTGTTCCGGTGGGTCCTCTCGTAAAGGTCTTTGAGAGATGGAAGAACTCCTGTCTCCTTAGCCTAAAATTAATTTATAAAATTAAATATTAATTTGGAATATTTAAATAAAATAAAAATTAAATAGTTATTAAAAATCATCTTACCATGTCTAGACGAATTCCCGCGTGAGGTTTTCGACCCGTGGTGTGAAGCACTTCGTGTTGCCATGCTCGTCTTTGGTCATGCGGTTCCCGGAGTTTGTGTTGGAGGTTCTGACCGAGTCCGACAACTCCCAATAGCTGATGAGGCCATCCCACACCGTGGTGGTGAGGCAATCGGGTTTCCCGGCCTCATAACCATCCACCTGATTTAAAAAAAATAGAATTAATTAAAGTCAGTATATAATATTTTTAAAACTATATATATATTATAATTTATAAATCTATACCTGATAGTCGCCCTTCCAGTTGTAGACCATGTCGAGCAATCGTGCTCTTGCCTTGGCCTCAAACTCCTTCTTCACCCGCTGGTGAATCCCAATAGACCAACGATACTTTTGCTGTAACCAGAAAAAATAAAAGACGGATTAGTTCAATAATATTAATAATTTTAAATAATTAAAAATAAATTAACTAATTAAACTTACAGCGAACGATTTGAACCACGTTTTTTTTTGTGTGGCTCGCCGTCATCTTCCAGTTTGGAGCTGGATCGGGAAAGTATCCCTTAATACAGTCCGAGACGCTAGATCCGACACAATTGTCAACACCGAACCTGGAAAGACACAAAATAAATCATTAATTAGATTAATTTCTAAATATTTTGTTAATTAAGAAATAAATTAAAAAAAACTTTTTAAAAATTAAAACATACCATAATACGTTTCGGCCGTCCCGTCGGATAGGGTCTAACTCTGCGAGCCCTTCTCTGCCTGGAAGGGCCAAAATATCCTCCACCGTGTACACCGCAAAGGGTGCGTTCGGCGGCACATCCAAATCGTGATGAACCCCGACCGGTGGAGGAGGAGGAGGAGGAGGATGTGGTTCCCGGGACGCCGTAGAAGCTCCCCGAGTCTCGGGAATCGAAGATGAACCGGGAGCTGACGAAGATGAACCCGGAGCATCCTGACGCCCAAACATGTCTCCGTAGTGACTCCCCTCGAGAGACGACGTCCTCCTACCGGCAGCCTTAGCAAGCTTGCTCTGTCTAGGCATCTATATATAAAAAAAAAATCGAAACATTAATTCCGCGTATAATTTAAAAAAAACACTAAATAAAAGTAAACCACCTAATCTAAATTCCCTAAACTAACCACCTAATCTAAATTCCTTAAACTAACCACCTAATCTAAATTCCCTAATCTAATCCCCTAATCTAAATTGCCTCATACGGGAGGTGGACAACTAGGTGTTCCATGACGTCGAAAAAAGTTGGTGGGAATATTTTCTCCAAGTTGCAGATTAAGACGGGGATGTTTTCATGAAGTTGTTGGACAACTTCCACTTTAAAAGTGCGGGTGCTCAGATCCCTAAAAAATGCTCCAATTCCTTATATATATACGAAAACAAAAATTATCCATATTAGTATATATATATATAAATAAATTAATCATGTCATCGTATTATATTAATTAATTACCTGAAAGTGCTTCATGTACTTTTGCCGGTAGTAGCTCCGCAAACGCAAAGGGAAGTAGTCGCTGCATAAAGACATGACAATCATGGCTCTTTATCCCGGAGAACTTTTGCCCTTTCTCAACACATCTTGAGAGATTTGAAACATACCCATCAGGGAACTTCACTTCTGAAGCCACCCAGTTGAACAACGAAGACTTTTTTTCTGATGACAGTCTTAAAATTGGAACTGGAACTTGCCCATTGCTTTTTATATGTAGCTCACTCCTTGAGCAGATATCGGGTAAGTCCAACCTTGATTTTACGTTGTCTTTCGTCTTCCTTGGGACATTCAATATAGTGTTCATGATGTTCTCAAAAAAGTTCTTCTCTATATGCATCACATCGAGGTTGTGGCGCAAAAGAAGATCTTTCCAATATGGCAATTCTCAAAATATACTCTTTTTGTGCCAATTGTGATGAACACCATAATAATCAGGCATATTACTGGGAACATGCCAATTCCCACCACGAGGAGCTGTTTCTAGAGCACCGTAGTAATCGATTTGCGCTTCGATTTGTTCTCCAGTTAAATATGGAGGAGGAGTGTCCCTGACAACCCTTTTGTGCCTGAACAATTTCTTGTTTCTTCGGTATGGGTGGTGAACCGGAAGAAATCGACGGTGACAATCGAACCAACTAGTCTTCCTACCATGCTTCAACTGAAATGCATCTATCATTCCATTACAATATGGACAAGCTAATCTCCCATGTGTAGTCCACCCAGACAACATACCATATGCAGGAAAGTCACTTATGGTCCACAAAAGCATCGCTCGCATCGTAAAGTTTGTTTTCGTTGACCAATCATATGTCCTCACCCCTATTGACCACAAATCTTTCAACTCTTTTATCAGTGGTTGTAGAAAAACGTCGAGAGATCTTTTTGGATGTTTTGGACCAGGTATTAATATGGTCATGAATATAAACTCTCGTCGCATGCACATCTCCGGTGGCAAGTTATACGGTGTAAGAAAGACCGCCACAATGAATATTGTCTCCCAGACATTCCAAATGGACTAAATCCATCAGTGCATAATCCAAGATACACATTCCGGCTATTGCTAGCGTAATGTGGATGTACATTGTTAAAATGTTTCCATGCTCTTGCATCTGATGGATGAGTCATCTCTCCATCCGTCTGAGTATGCTCGGCGTGCCATCTCATCCCTCCAGCAGTCTCCTCAGATTGGTACAATCTTTTCAATCTGTCTGTGATTGGTAGGTACCACATCCTTTGGTACGGTACCCTATTACGCCCTCGACCTTGCGGTTTGAATCGTGGCTTCTTACAAAATTGACATTCTTATAACTTCTCATCATCTCCCCAGTAAATCATGCAGTTGTCGATGCAAACGTCTATCATCTCCGAGGGCAACCCAAGACTATATACCAATTTCTGAATCTGATAATAAGATTCAGCAGACACATTGTCTTCTGGCAAATACTCTTTAAACAAGTCTGCCCATGCATCCATACAATTTTCAGGTAGATTGTGATCGGTTTTAATACTCATCATTCTAGCAGCCAACGACAATTTAGACATACCTTCTCTACAACCACTGTAAATTGGCTCATTCGCAGCATCTAACATTTCATAAAACTTTTTTGCATCTAAGTTAGGTTCTTCAACTTCATCATCATCATGAGTTACAAAGGCATCACCTACCATATCATGAACCCTATCACAATCTACCATTTGTTCCTCTTGGTGATGATAGCTATTACTACTGCTACCTTCATTACGCAAATGCTTAACCGGTTCAATCTGAAAATTGCTATTACTACTGCTACCTTCATTCCTACAACTAGCATCTTCTCCATGTTGATACCAAATATAATAATATGGCATGAAACCTCTAATTATTAAATGCTTCCAAACATTTTCATGAGGGCCTAATTTGGTATTGCAACATTTCCGACAAGGACAAAACATCTTACCACTTTCCTGCGTGAGTGGTGTAGAATCTGCTTGATGCATAAACGTCTCCAACCCTTCGAGAAATTCTTTCGTCACCCTCCCGTTATTATCTCTGTGTGAATACATCCACTTCCGCAACTCGAAAATATTTCCCGGACTGGACATTTTTTTTTGTGTTTGATTAAGCTTATAGCTGATTTTTTTTTGGTGTGTTTCAAATGAATCACATATGGTGGTATTTATAGGAATTTTCGAATCTGAGAATTTACTAGTAAATTGCTAGGAAAACTAAGTACAAAACACGTTTTTGATTTAAATTCGATATTTTCTATCTATTTCCTCTTAATTTCGTAGTAACAAAACCTTTCCTCCTAATTTCGTAGTAAACTATTACTAGGACTTTACGAGGAGAGAGGTTACTATGAGTTTACGAGGAAAATGACATTTTCCTCGTAATAGCCACGTAAGGTTACTTCGATTTTACGAAGAAACCTTTTTCTCGTAAGGTTACGAGCACTTTACGAGGAAAACTGGTTTCCTCGTAAAATCGAAGTAAACTCGTAGTAATTTTACGAGGAACTATTTTCCTAGTAAAAGCTTAGTTTTCTTGTAGTGTCTCTCCTTACCCATCTCCCTCTCTCTCCCTCCATCACTCCCTCCCTCCCTCTCTCTCTCTCTCTCTCTCTCTCTCTCTCTCTCTCTCTCTCTCTCTCTCTCTCTCTCTCTCTCTCTCTCTCTCTCTCTCTCTCTCTCTCTCTCTCTCTCTCTCTCTCTCTCTCTCTCTCTCTCTCTCTCTCTCTCTCTCTCTCTCTCTCTCTCTCTCTCTCTCTCTCTCTCTCTCTCTCTCTCTCTGATTTATGATTTATGCACCTCATTTATGAATATATCTTCTTTCTAATTTATGTCGTTATTAAATGCATACACAATAAAAATATTTCCTTATAGGTTTTTCATTGTGCGAACTCAACCACTTTATTATGCCTACATATTATTTATGATTCTGTCTTACTGAATGTTTTTCGTAAAGCAATTCTAATGGGAACTCCACTTAATATAAAAATTTCTTATTGTGAATATTGCATTAAATTAATTTTGCTTCAACTCCAAGACTAATGCAAGCCTTAATAATAAGAGTACGTCCTAGTTTAAGCATAAAGTAAAAGTTCAAAAAATTATAACCTAAAACATTATACTCCTCGAAATTGCAATTTGCGTTGAAGTAACATATTTTGTATGTTATCGTTGCTAAGTAGAAGACACAATTTTTTTTCATAACTGAAAATAAGAACTTTTACAATAAGTGATCTCCTCCTACTACAATTTATATATCACGTAATACAATGCAGTATGTTCATCGAAATTTTGCATGTTGTTAAAACAATAAAACTGAGGTTTTATATTAATTTATGAATAACCGAGATGTTCAACAAAGAGATATCTCCCATAATTTTTAAAACTTGAAAAGATAATTGCAGTATAGTAAAAAACCATAAGACAAAAACGAAAGCCTCTGTAAAATGCGGAGCAATAATTAATTAATTCAGCCACTTTTGTCAACATTGTCCTATTTGATCTGAGTTGAACATGGATTCCTCGTCACCGAATTCTCATCATAGTGTTCCTCCAAGTTAATAACGTTTGTTCTTCGGTGTTTAGCAGGAGTCATGGCGTTAACTTCACCTTCCTGGGACGACCCTCCAGACGACATTAGGGAACCCTTTTGTACATGAACATAATTGTACCATTACACACAATAAGACACATTGCAAAAATAAGAGATCAAACACATTTTAAATAAATTAAATTTTACCTTCGGTGAATCTGAAATTAAAGATTTTTCGAGAGACAAAGTATTCAATACTCTCTAAAAAGACAAATAGAGTACGAAAACATGAAATGACCGTAATCAACCAAAATCTTCAAATATACAATTTGTTACAATGCCTTTGATTGACTCAACTCCTCTAACTCCATAATCATCTCAGTGTTGGTCACAATTTTCAAGACTTTGTAAGTGCCATTCTTGTAAAGAAAAATTTCTCTCTTAATGCCAATCTTGAATATATAGGTTTTACCAACTAAATCTTTGAGAGCCAAAGGAATATCATCTGGGTCTTGAATCTTAAAATAAAACATTTAGATTATTAAAAAAAGCACAATATTGGTATTTTTCAACACAATATAGCTCCACTTACCTCTTCAGCATTTATTAAAGTTAACTCATTGCAAGGATGATGAAGTAATTGTATTGCAAGATTATCGAATAGTAGGAATTTTGCATTCTCCGTATTGTCTAGGACAACCAAATGCAACTTGTATCTAACATAAAGACAATAAAATAGATATTAAGAACGATTTAATCATCTCAGCATAATACCATCTAGAAAGAATTATTTACTAATTACATTGGCATCAACTTTGGGTTCTTCACATTGCATTTGACGCAATAGCAGTGGAATCCCAGTTCATCCTCATCTTCTCCATCGTTTGTGGTGCCGTTAGGAACATTCAATACCTTTTTCAAACACACTTTGCAACTTGAATAATACCAGTCCATATCGGAATCAATAGCTTCCATTGTGCACATCACAATACACTTCTCAAGCTATATGAATATAAATAATCAAATACATAAACAATATCAAAAATACATAAGAAGTTTCAACTATCACCTTCAAATTAAAGAAAAACTAAAAACGAACCTGGTTGGATTCAACCAACTGAGATATGGTATTCCTAGGAGCATTGACCAAAAAATCGTTTTTATCCCCAACTCTATTTGTCAGCGCAAGAGGTTTAACTTGAACAAATGCCAATGAAAGTTTATCATTCGGCAACCTTTACAAATACCCAAATTACTAAATATTAAGACGTATACATGTGAATTCGGTTTAATATTATTGAACAACAATAGACATAGAAAAAACGTACAATGCCACAAAATACTCCACCTCAGGTATAATTGGATTCAGTTCGACATCTGACATATTATACACATTGGACACACTACGCTCTTCTGCAGATTGATAGTGTAGGTTTATTCAGACAATTATGATTTATTTAATCATTTAGTATCTTAATTGAAGAACTAATATTAAAGAATTTCTTAAAATATCTTTCCAAACTTTGATCTTCCCAAACCTCAACACACAAACGATTGGAATATCACCGCGTCTTTCGATAGCCTCACTCACATCAGAAGCAAAGTTATCCCATAACACCAGTGGCAGACGTTCATCCCTAAAATCAGATAGTATAAGTTATAAAATAGTTTATAACGTACCAAATTCAAGTATGACCCTAGCCGACAATATTAAGTCAATTGTACTTTTCATTACGAAGTTCCACTGTAATTTTATGTGTGTCTTTCCCATTAGTTGATACAACTTCAACTGGGGTCACCTCAACAATTTCACCTATTACATCTGACAAACACTATGTTTGAGTGATAAATTCAAAGTATGCACACATAATATATGAAAGTAGATTACTAATATAACTTTCCAACTAAATAGTTTGTATTGAGTGAACCATCAAGTATGTCTCTGTAATTAATTGGTTCAAAACCAGTTAGCTCATTGGCAAATCATCACAACACCTCACACGTGTTGTTGAGAGAAATCTAATTTTATATGGATGTATGGTTGTTCGATATGAACTGCAGGAGGGTTTAAGTGCAAAATATATGAGAATTTTGGAACTGCCTTGTGAAAGAAATGAATCAAACTGATTCATCAGATCTTTCTTGATGGATGCATCAATCTTAACACCCTACAAAATTTAAAAAGTTACCAAAACTCAATGTATGCCAAATAAAAATACAAAATTTTATAAAATCATAAATATGAAAGAAAAGTATGCATACATTAGAGTCAATTAAAACCATCTCAATCGTCAGGCCACCAGGAGCAAATACTGCTTCCACAAATGTATGATCTTCACCCTAATCTTGCGAATTGACTTGAATGCTCTCAAATAAGAAACACTAGTTATGGCAACCATTATAGGAGAAAAGGATAAATTGCAAAGTTTTCGAGTGTATGGTATGACATAAAAGGATGAGAAAAGTCAGTCTTATATAAGTTTTTTATACCTAATTCAAGTCACACTGCTTGTCCGTATAATCCTGAATCAAATGTCATTAATTTTTACCTTGCAAATCAATCTTCAATATTGATATTTCCATAACCAATAAATGTCAAAATATATGAATTTTTGTATCATTAATTAAAATAACATTCTCAATTACGTAAGGCAATTAATTATTAACCACACAATAACGAAGACGGTTTAAACTTTGATTGATGCCAGTTTTACATTCTTAGTCGATTAAAATTTCATTTCGGTTAAGAATTTTTTGTATTTAATGTCAAATCTCTATCCTTATCTTAAATGTAAAACTTACGTGCATGCATAAGTCGATCAACATCTATAATCTACACATCAAAACTTCGATGAACATATATGCTTCTCAAACATTGCCTTATATTTGAGTCCATCGATATGAGACTCTAGGAATTTCTTCCTTACTCATTTTTCTAATATATGAACATGTATGCTCATCAATATATAACATGAACAAAACCTGCCGTTTCTAATTTATGTGATTCGTAATCACAACTTCCATACTCATCAAAGCGTTGCTTAAAATCTTAGTTTCTTCTTATATGGATAAAAATGACGGTCTTTTTATATAATGAAAAATATTTTTACGTTGCATCACATAGGTTTGATCTCGATCCACAAACACATATGCCTACATGACAACAACAACATCCACTACTTTGATCTCGCTCCACAAACGCTATAACACATATGTAGGGTCGTCGTCAACACGTTTATCACATTCATCCAAGAACCCGGTTCATACACTTTGCTCTCTCCACACGCTTGCAATGCAATCTCAAGATTGTAGCTGAGATTTGTAATCATGTTATAGAGTGAAGCCTTGTGAGTTGTGCTCATATTCTCCTTGCAATGATATCTCACATGATTGCAAAGCTATCTCGAGATTGTACCTTCATATTTTGTCATGCCTTACCTTCCATTGTTATTGTTCGATACACACCTCTAGAGCGAAGTCTTGTGAGTTATGCTCATATCCTCCTTTATCATATCATCATGTTTTTTCATAAGTTACCTTCCATTGTTACTGTCTGATACACACATCTAGTTCCTTGTTCTTTGACATTATCATGTCTTGTGAAGTAACTCTATATGTCATTTGAAATAATATGAAAGTGAAAAATGCGTTCATACGATTATGAAAGTGGATGTCTCGAAAATATGAAGAACAACATGATTTCACAATTGCACCAAAATTTTGTATTAATGCTAAATCGCTCTCCTTTCGACACGTCAACAAGAATTTTTTTTTAAAAAAAACTCTATTGCTGACACGCCAACTTTCTCTAAAATTATAGTGTGAACGCATTTATTTCAATGTTGCTCCTTTAATATAGAGGGATATACACTCGTGTAATTAGGGTATTAGAGAATTACACAAAGACCCTTATTAAACTCTATATTCTATATTTATTACCATATTTTCGTGATACCATGTTTAGAAAATCTCCATTATTTGTTTCTGTTCTCAACTTATGAAACTTTGTTATGCGAAAAATGAATGAACAACGCCTGAATAAAGCTGACCTTAGTACCAAAATAAATATCGTATCCTTTATTTGCTTTAATCACCAAAGAAAATAAACCATAACCATGTAGGCGTCAAAATTTTCAAATAAAGATGCAGACCCATATTTTCTGCTACATCATTTGCCTCCCGTGAACGAAGATACAACATTTTTGTGGTTACAATATAATACACCAATAATGTAAACCAAGATTTTCCCATCCTATGTTCTAAAACCTCTCGTATTCCAAACCTGCTCTATCCCCTAATTGAGACTTGAGTGAATGATAAGTCTTGCATCCCTAATGATTCCATGCTTCATCTTTAAAAAATAAAGAAAGTCCTTCACCACCTTGTATCTACATTCCACGTTATTTTTATTAATTTGAACTTCTCATTTTAACCCCCAAACTAACAATAAAAATAATCCAAAAGTCGTTGAAAATAAACTTAAATTTCAAAAGTCAATGAGCTTTTAAGTATGAACAATCTAAACTATTAAAACAGAAGTAAACATAAAAATTAAACCTGACTTTTCCTAAATATTTACAATCTTATGCCATTGATTTAAACACAATTTTTTAGGGTTTTTATTAATGGTGTAATTATCTGATTATTTTTTCATTGTTGATTCTTCATCGTTCTCTTTCTCTGAAGCAGCAGGCGGCGATGGAAAATGGAGATTGAGATCATTCATCCTCGAAATTGGCAATACCAAGTTACAACTCTCGATTCATCATGGGAGGTTAACGATCCTTTAGCATTTCTATCTCAGAGATTACGTTTTAATTTTCTCAGTTAATTAATTAGTTATTGAAAGTAGATGGCTTACAGAGGAAAATAGTTTTCAAAAAAGACAATATTAACTTATATATCATTGTATATATGAATTTGGTATAGTTTCCTTTAGCTAACCATCGGTTTAGTGTGGTTTGGTTTCCTTTTGCCTAAACCACCAATGTATATAAACATATTGTATCACTCTTTCTACGGCTAATGAGAAAATATTATTTTCATCAAGCTTCTTCTTCAATATGGTATCAGAGCTAAAAATGCTTCCATTGATTCTGTTACTCGAGCTTTCTTCTCCATCATGAGTGTTTCGATCTCGCAATATATCTCTGATCTTTGTGCTTGATTCATTTTTTTCTCTTCTCGAGTTTCTTGGATTCGTCTCTTCTCTTTTCTGTTTTGTTCTCTTCTGATTCGTCGATTTGAGCTGATGGAAGTTTGATTCGAGCTGGTTCTTGCTGGATTTCTTTTGATTGCATCAAGATTTCAGTTCTCTGAGTTCGTTTTCAGCTCGTCTTTCTTGTTTGTGCTTCCGCAACAATGGTGACTTTAGAACGTTCATCTATGGATCTATACTAGAATCCATACTATCTTCATACTTCTGATCACGCTGGATTGGTGCTTGTATCTTATCGCTTGACTTGTGGATCTGAGTTTCATTCTTGGAGACGATCGGTGCGAATAGCTTTGAATGTTCGTATCAAACTTGGCTTCATTGACGGTACGATTCCGCGACCATTACCTACTGATCGTACGCCAGATCTTGGTCAAGATGTAACGATATGGTTGCGACTTGGATAATCAACTCTGTTTCCAAGAAGATTGGCCAGAGTCTCTTGTTCATGTCTACTGCTGAGATGATTTGGAAGAACCTTTTGTCTCGCTTTAAACAAGACGATGCTCCGCGAGTGTATGAGATTGAGCAACGTCTTAGTTCGATTCAGCAAGGTTCAATGGATGTGAGTACATACTACGGAACTTGTCACGTTGTGGGAGGAGCACAAGAACTATGTTGAATTACCTGTTTGTACATGTGGTCATTGTGATTGTAATGCCGCTATGCTTTGAGAGATTACAGCAACGCAGTCGTGTTACAAAGTTCCTTATGGGATTGAATGATGCTTATGAGCAGACTCAACGCCATATCTTGATGCTGAAACCAATACCAATGATTGATGAGGTTTTTAATATGGTTTCTCAAGATCAACGTCAGAAGAATTTAAAGTCTTATGTGCTGGTGGAATCTCATGTTTTTCAAACCATTGCTTCTTTTGTTGCTGCTGATAATAGTCGTTATCATGGTCCGGTTGAGAATGCTGCATATGCTGCTCAGTATCGTCCTCCTCACAAGATCGTTTGTACTCATTGTGATCGTCCTGTTCATACTTATCAGAAGTGTTATAAACTAAATGGTTATCCACCAGGTCATCGACTACACAATCGTTCTGGTTCTTTGTTTGGACAGTCACAAGCTCGTGGCAATTCTCAGTCTGGAACTCGTTCTTCTCAAGTCTCTCAGAGGTCTCAGGGTTCTCAGCACTATCATCAGCAGAATGCTACTAATGCTGTGACTTTTCCCCACCAACTTCTGTGGACTTGACTTGTTTTAGCTCTGACCAAGTGAAGTCTTTGATTAGTTAACTCGCATCTCATACTCGTCTTCCTGTAACAAATGCACTACCTGCCATAGATGCTTCTCACTCTTTTCCCACTGCCACTATCACTTCGTAAGGCTTTATGGATCCTTAGTCATCATCTGGTATTGTCTCATTTCCTTTTCCATCATCTAGCCTTCGTTCTCATCATAAAACTCTTACTTTCCAACATCAATGCCTTTCTTCCCTTGCCGATAAATTTTCTAGTGATAGTTGGATTCTTGATACTGGGGCTACTACCAATGTTTGTTCAAAGTTGACAATGCTTAGTGAGACTTTTCCTGTGCAGGGTGTGACTGTAGCATCCCCAATCCTGAATAAGGATCATGTGACTGACCATGGTTCGAGGAAATGAGCTAAAGATCATTTAGATCAAGTTATAAACGTTCCATGGTCAGGATGGGTTAAGTTTATGAGGACTTAACCAAATGAAAGGGAAAGAAACGAGTCAAAAGAGCTAGACGAGTGTTTTGGGCAGCTGGACCAAGTGTACGACCAGCTTGACCAGCTAAACACAGCTCGACCAAGCTCAGCTCAGCTCAACACTACCTAGGTCAGCTCATTCAAATGAGATACCAGCTCACTCAGCTGGACCAGCTGGGGATCAGCTCAACTCAGCTGGACGGAGTGTTCGGGTTCTGGGCGGTTGGTCCGGGTCCGAGCCGGTGGTGGGCCGAGGTGGTCTGGCCATGGTGGTTAGGGCCTGGTGGACCCTTGGGTAAGGCCATGGGCTAAGCCTGGTGGGTCTTGGTCTCTGTTTGGGCTTGGTATCGACCCAAGAAGGGTCAGTTATGGGCGAAGGGATGCTTGTGGTCAAGGAGTGCAACCTATCGACCAAGTCATGCCCTTTCACCTACAAGTCGTGCCTGTTCATGGGGCAACACTTACCCCCTCGTCCTCTATAAATAGGGGGACCCTGGGCACGAAAATAGACATCACAGACAGAAGAAAATACAGAGAGAAAAGGAGAGAGAGTCGGATTCAATAATCCAATATCGATATGCTTGTGTAGGCGATATGGAGACTGTTTTGAGAGGGATCATGGGGGAAGTTGAGAACGACCTTCTGATTGGTTTTGATCATTGTTATCAACACTCAAACCTTTCTCATGAGTCTGGTAACACACGCAATTCACCAGGAAAGAAGAGAGAGGGCCGAACTTCACTTCCAAAGGATGATATAGCCTTAAAGGGGGAAGTTCGTGGAGAGACAGTTTCGTGGAAGTTCATGGGATGTGATGCACGATCCATGAATGGATCTTATCATTCCTAGAAGTGAATGATAAGACTTGATAAAGGCGTGGTTATTATCATCATGGACGGTCCAGGTAATGGATGTTATTGGCGAACCATCGCCATGGATCATTGATTGGTAAGATCGTGGTTATGGGTTGGGTTTTGGTCCAACTGCATCCGGATCTCTTCCTTCTTCTTTTCAACACTGGTTCTTCTTCTCCTATTCTGTATTTGCGTGATGATTGGTGTGGTTTGGTCGCAGAATGTCTTGGTAAGGACCAAGGTCATGTCCGAGTGGAACCAACCACGAACCATGGTTCATGGACGATCGGACGGATGGTCCGATGGTTCTTAGCCATGGATCGGTTTTCCTTTGTTCTGGAATGGGTAATTCCGTGGGTTCATTGGGATTTTATGGGCTATTGGGTTATGGCCTTTAGTCGTTCCAAGTGGATTGGATCAAGTCCCAATGGGTCGGTTATGTGGACAGTCCATATCGTTCCAAGGAATGGGTGGTTAGGCTGAACGGTTGGGAATGACCCAAAGGGTACGAGTGCCAAGAGTCATGAGTCACCAAGGGTTGTGAGTTACCAAAGGGTGCATGTAACCAAAAGGCACGAGGTGCCAAGGGTTGCGAGTATCAAAGGATACGAGGACCAAAAGGTGCCATCGACCGAAGGGTGCCATCGACCAAAGGGTGCATGTTCCAAACGGTGCCATTGGATGCAGGTTCTGTCCGGTCCATATGGTTCAGTCCATGACTTGTTAAGTCAGGAAATTCAAACGAGTCGTGATCCAAAAGGTACGAACGTGTCGTGATCCAAAAGGTACGAATGTATCATGATCCAAAAGATATAAACGTGCCGTGATCCAAAAGGTACAAACGTGTCGTGATCCAAAAGGTATGAACGTGTCGTGATCAAGAGGTATGAACGTGTCGTGATCCAAGAGGTACGAATGTATTGTGATCCAAGGGGTGCAAACGGGTCGGGACCGAAAGGGTGCCAACGGGTCGGGACCGAAAGTGTGCAAACGGGTCGGGACCGAAAGAGTGCGAACGGGTCGGGACCAAAAGGGTGCGAACGGGTCGGGACCGAAAGGGTGCGAACGGGTCGGGACCAGAAGGGTGCAAACGGGTCGGGACCGAAAGGGTGCGAATGGGTCAAGACCGAAAGGGTGCAAACCAGGTCGGGACCGAAAGGGTACGAACGGGTCGGGACCGAAAGGGTACGAGCGGTTCGGGTCTGAAAGGGTACGAATGATTCGGGACCGAGGAGGTACGAATGGATCGTGACCGAGTAGGTGTTATTGTTCAAGTAAAGTTGTATATGATCTGATCATGGTTGAGAAGGGGCGACCTGACCCATAAGGGATGGATCAAGGAGTCGGATCTAACCTGATTAATGAATACATCATTTGCTATGAACATGTTAGATCGGTTGTCTTGGATATAGGCCAATGCCGATCAGGCAAAGATGAAGACTCATCAGTTCTAAGTCATGTGAGGATGGTTGGATGATTGACTTAGGAAATGATGGGCATTCTCAGTCCATGAAGGGACTTGGTACAATTGCCTATACGGTGAAACGAGGCTGGATGTTGTATGAGCCGATAAGGGCCAAATGCGTATCCTTAACTAATTGAAGACTTCTCAAGGGTTACCTTAGTCTGTGGGGATGGTTGGTTGAATGACTAAGTACTCAAAGGGATTTGCCTTATGTATGAATAAGATAAGAATTAAGTAGACACTCAATGAGTCTAATGGTCATTAGACAAGTAAGTGTAGCTCGGGTCAATGGAGGTCCGATGAGCTACTAAGCTCCGTGGTTCTTGCAAAGGTATGATTTATCACATACGAGTTATATTGGTATCTGGTTAGGATGCTAGTAGAATGATTGAGGGGAATGGAACCGCAGATCAATATGACTTGGTTTGGGTTTATGATCGACCTTTGAGCTAGTTGGTAGTTGATATAGCTAACCAAGGCTGAGGCGATTAAACCGGACAAGTATTAGATTGGTTATAAACCAATGGTATCTAGAAAATATTCCGCTGTGCATAATTTGAAAGGATCTAAGCTAGGAATCGACTAAGGTAGTCGTAAGCTAAGGTCTAAAGATAGCCCTCTCTGTTAGGCAAAATTATAAATAAGGGCAAAAAACTAGAGGTTTGGTCTGTGTACGGACCGAGTGACGTGAGGCTTTGACCGCGGCCTAGTCGGCCGGGTTTGGGTCTTACAAGTTGGTATTAGAGCATGCTTGATCCTGTTTAGGACCATGCTAAAAAATGGTGAGTTCAAACTGACATTTTTTTCTAAAAACTAAGGTTGTTCTAAAAACCTTAGTTAGAGTGAGCCAAGAGAGAGTTGAGGTAAGTAGTGTTTCACGCTTGAACTGGGAAGTTCCAAGGTGAAGCAGCTTAGCCAAGATACAGTCTCTAAGGGCAAGAGCCTTATACTAGAGGTTTGCCAACCTAGTTACTAAGGAGTAATGAATGGTCTTGAAAGGACATGAGGATTGAGGTATATTATAAACACTCTTGTGAATGGTGTCAGCATTCGCAAAAGTGTGACACTTTGGAGAATGGTATGGAACGTTTTCCAAATGTGTGATCAAACCGAGATCCTAATTGTCTAGGTCCTTGTATGATGAGGGTTGAGATATACAATAAACACTCTTGTGAATGGTGTCAGCATTCGCAAAAGTGTGACACTTTGGAGAATGGTATGGGACGTTTTCCAAATATGTGATCAAACTGAGATCCTAATCGTCTAGGGACCCTCATGACCGGTGGTGTGGAACCACAAGTACTTTTCAACACAGGGGCTACACACAGTTTCGTGATATCAGAGCTGGTTGGAAAGGGTCTGTTCTGTTTAGAATCTGGGGATAATTTGAGGTTAGTGAAGACTGTCGGGGGGCAAGTCATGCAATCACTAGGCCTTATGACAAATGTCCTGGTGACAATCCAAGGTAAGAATCTACCTGTGGATCTGATCGTTGTTCGCCTACAGTATCACGAGGTGATCCTAGGCATGGTCTGGTTGGGAAATTATCGGGCCACTCTCGATTGCCACAAGGGTTGTGTGCGATTGGAGATTGGACCTCACCGGTTGAGTACCAAAGTTTTAGTCCGGCTCTAGTAGAAGTAGTGGTTTCAGTAGTCCATGCGGAACGGATGCTATACAGGGTTGTGAGGCCCTTCTGGCCACAATCACCACTATGGAGCGCGGCAATTCTGTCGATTTAAAAGATCTTTCTGAGGACTCGTTGGTGTCCGAGTTTCCGAATTTGTTTTGTTCGCTATAGGGTGTCCCCCCTGATAGGTCGGATCCATTCATGATCGAACTGGAACCATGGACAGCTCCATTGTCCTAGAGTCCGTATCGAATGGTTCCAGCCGAGATGGCCAAGCTAAAGTCGACCACATCCGAGAAGGGACCATGGTCGCAGTACAACCAAGTCGGAGATTGACCTAGGGTTGGGATTTCAATTTGATAGAGCCCATGAGGCGAGGATCAAATTATGACAATATCGAATGAGGGACAGAAGTCAAGTCTGAGGGCTCGTTGGTGTCTGAGTTCCCGAATATGTTCTGTTCGCTACAGGGTGTCCCCCCTGGTAGGTCGGACCCATTCATGATCGAACTAGAACCAAGGACAGCTCCACTGTCCAAGAGTCCGTACCGAATGGCTCTGGCCGAGATGGTCGAGCTAAGGAAGCAATTTTAAGAATTGCTTGACAAGAGGTTCATACGTCCGAGTAGTTCCCCTTGGGATGCACCAGTCCTCTTGTGAAAAAGAAGGATGGTAGCATGTGTCTGTGTATCGACTATCAAGGGTTGAACAGGGTTACTGTGAAGAACAAGTACTTGTTGCCTAGGATAGACGATTTTTTGAGTATGTGCTACGACTTAGCCATGAATTGCTCGGATCATGGGACTTGTGATTACGTTCTGAATGAACGAGTCAGAGTACATGATCAAGGACAAGATGAGAACCTGAGGAAGGTTTCTCTAAACATGGGATTGAGTACCAAACCGCGAAGGATGGTACAATCCTATTCTGTGGAAGGATTAGTGTTCCTGATGGTAGAGTACTAAAGGAGGAGATTATGAGAGAATCGCATAAGTCTAAAATCTTGGTACACCCAAGATGTACGAGAACCTCATGAAGTACTATCATTGGATCCGTATGAAGGCTGATGTGGCCGAATGGTTGGATAAGTATTTCACTTGTCAACTCATCAAGGCTAAGCATTAGGTTCTGAGTGGGTTGTTACATAACTTGTCTATTCCGTAATGGGAGTGGGACCATATCACAAAGGGTTTTGTGACTGGGTTCCCAACGCCAAGGAATAAGAAAGATGTGATTTGGTTCATGGTGGATCACCTGAACAAATTGGCACACTTTCTGGCCATCAGGTAATCAAAGATGTTGATCGGATTGTACCCAAGTACATCGATGAGTTTTCTCCGACTACATGGTGTGCCGGCTAGTATTGTATCAGATAGGGACTCACGTTTTATATCTCATTTCTGGAATGCTTTTCAGAAAGCGCTGGGAACAAGAGTAAACATGAGTATCGCCTATCACCCACAGACAGATGGACAATTGGAACGTACAATTCAAACGTTGGAAGATATGTTGCGAGCACGTGTCTTGGACTAGGGTGATTCCTGGGAGAGACATCTACCTTTGGTAGAATTGCATACAGCAACATCTTCCGTAAGAGTATTGGCATGTCGGCATATGAAGCTCTATATGGGCGTCCATGTAGGACACCTCTATGTTGGACCCAAGTGGGGGAGCGTAGAATGATTAGACAGGAAATTGTCAAAGAGACAACCGGCAAGATCAAGTTTGTTTCTGAAGAAACAATTGATTCGGATTCGAGGACGAATCCATCGTAAGTGGGGGAGACTTGTAGCATCCCCAATCCTGAATAAGGATCATGTGACTGACCATGGTTCGAGGAAATGAGCTAAGGATCATTTAGATCAAGTTACAAACGTTCCATGGTCAAGATGGGTTAAGTTTATGAGAAATTAACCAAATGAAAGGGAAAGAAACGAGTCAAAGGAGCTAGACGAGTGTTTTGGGCAGCTGGACCAAGTGTACGGCCAGCTCGACCAGCTAAACACAGCTCGACCAAGCTCAGCTCAGCTCAACACTACCTAGGTCAGCTCATTCAGCTGAGCTACCAGCTCACTCAGCTGGACCAGCTGGGGATCAGCTCAACTCAGCTGGACGTAGTGTTTGGATTCTGGGTGGTTGGTCCGGGTCCGGGCCGGTGGTGGGCCGAGGTGGTCCGACTATGGTGGTTAGGGCCTGGTGGACCCTTGGGTAAGTCCATGGGATAAGCCTGGTGGGTCTTGGTCTCTGTTTGGGCTTGGTATCGACCCAAGAAGGGTCAGTTATGGGCGAAGGGATGCTTGTGGTCAAGGAGTGCAACCTATCGACCAAGTCATGCCCTTTCACCTACAAGTCGTGCCTGTTCGTGGGGCAACACTTACCCCCTCGTCCTCTATAAATAGGGGGACCCTGGGCACGAAAATAGACATCACATACAGAAGAAAATACAGAGAGAAAAGGAGAGAGAGTCGGATTCAATAATCCAATATCGATATGCTTGTGTAGGCGATATGGAGACTGTGTTGAGAGCGATCATGGGGGAAGTTGAGAACGACTTTCTGATTGGTTTTGATCATTTTTATCAACACTCAAACCTTTCTCCTGAGTCTGGTAACACACGCAATTCACCAGGAAAGAAGAGAGAGGGCCGAACTTCACTTCCAAAGGATGATATAGCCTTAAAGGGGGAAGTTCGTGGAGAGACAGTTTCGTGGAAGTTCATGGGATGTGATGCAAGATCCATGAATGGATCTTGTCATTCCTAGAAGTGAATGATAAGACTTGATAAAAGCGTGGTTATTATCATCATGGACGTTCCAGGTAATGGATGTTATTGGCGAACCATCGCCATGGATCATTGATCGGTAAGATCGTGGTTATGGGTTGGGTTTTTGTCCAACTGCATCCGGATCTCTTCCTTCTTCTTTTCAACATTGGTTCTTCTTCTCCTATTCTGTATTTGCGTGATGATTGGTGTGGTTTGGTCATGGAATGTCTTGGTAAGGACCAAGGTCATGTCCGAGTGGAACCAACCACGAACCATGGTTCATGGACGATCGGACGGATGGTCCGATGGGTCTTAGTCATGGATCGGTTTTCATTTGGTCTAGAATGGGTAATTTTGTGGGTTCATTGGGATTTTATGGGCTATTGGGTTATGGCCTTTAGTCGTTCCAAGTGGATTGGATCAAGTCCCAATGGGTCGGTTATGTGGACAGTCCATATCGTTCCAAGGAATGGGTGGTTAGGCTGAACGGTTGGGAATGACCCAAAGGGTACGAGTGCCAAGAGTCATGAGTCACCAAGGGTTCTGAGTTACCAAAGGGTGCAAGTAACCAAAAGGCACGAGGTGCCAAGGGTTGCGAGTATCAAAGGGTACGAGGACCAAAAGGTGCCATCGACCAAAGGGTGCATGTTCCAAACGGTGCCATTGGATGCAGGTTCTGTCCGGTCCATATGGTTCATTCCATGACTTGTTAAGTCAGGACATATAAACGAGTCGTGATCCAAAAGGTAAGAACGTGTCGTGATCCAAAAGGTACGAACGTGTCGTGATCCAAAAGATACGAACGTGTCGTGATCCAAAAGGTACGAACGTATCGTGATCCAAAAGGGACGAACGTGTCGTGATCCAAGAGGGACGAACGTGTCGTGATCCAAGAGGTACGAACGTATTGTGATCCAAGGGATGCGAACGGGTCGGGACCAAAAGGGTGCGAACGGGTCGGGACTGAAAGGGTACGAACGGATCGGGACCGAAAGGGTGCGAACGGGTCGGGACCGAAAGGGTGCGAACGGGTCGGGACCAAAAGGGTGAAAACGGGTCGGGACCGAAAGGGTGTGAACGGGTCGAGACCGAAAGGATACGAACGGGTCGAGACCGAAAGGGTGCGAACGGGTCGGGACCGAAAGGGTACGAACGGGTCTGGACCGAAAGGGTACGAGCGGTTCGGGTCTGAAAGGGTACGAATGATTCGGGACCGAGGAGGTACGAATGGATCGTGACTGAGTAGGTGTGATTTTTCAAGTAAAGTTGTATATGATCTGATCATGGTTGAGAAGGGGCGACCTGACCCATAAGGGATGGATCAAGGAGTCAGATCTAACCTGATTAATGAATACATCATTTGCTATGAACACGTTAGATCGGTTGTCTCGGATATAGGCCAATGCCGATCAGGCAAAGATGAAGACTCATCAGTTCTAAGTCATGTGAGGATGGTTGGATGATTGACTTAGGAAATGATGGGCATTCTCAGTCCAGGAAGGGACTTGGTACTATTGCCTATACGGTGAAACGAGGCTGGATGTTGTATGAGCCGATAAGGGCCAAATGCACATCCTTAACTGATTGAAGACTTCTCAAGGGTTACCTTAGTCTGTGGGGATGGTTGGTTGAATGACTAAGTACCCAAAGGGATTTGCCTTATGTATGAATAAGATAAGAATTAAGTAGTCACTCAATGAGTCTAATGGTCATTAGACAAGTAAGTGTAGCTCGGGTCAATGGAGGTCCGATGAGCTACTAAGCTCCGTGGTTGTGGCAAAGGTATGATTTATCACATACGGGTTATATTGGTATCTGGTTAGGATGCTAGTAGAATGATTGAGGGGAATGGAACGTCAGATCAATATGACTTGGCTTGGGTTTAGGATCGACCTTTGAGCTAGTTGGTAGTTGATATAGATAACCAAGGCTGAGGCGATTAAACCGGACAAGTATTAGATTGGTTATAAACCAATGGTATCTAGAAAATATTCCGCTGTGCATAATTTGAAAGGATCTAAGCTAGGAATCCACTAAGGTAGTCGTAAGTTAAGGTCTAAAGATAGCCCTCACTATTAGGCGAAATTATAAATAAGGGCAAAAATCTAGAGGTTCGGTCTGTGTACGGACCGAGTGACGTGAGACTTCGACAGCGGCCTAGTCGGCCGGGTTTGGGTCTTACAGTGACAGTGTCGTTCCCAGATGGTACTAGGGTTGCTATTACTCATACATGAACCATCCATATTATTTATTCATTGATTTTGCGTAATGTGTTACATGTTGATTCTTTTCGTTTTAATTTGATCAGTGTTAGTTCTCTCTTGCAACATGATAATTGCTCTGCTCATTTATATCCTCGTGATTTCTTTATTCAGGATCATACTCGGGGGTTGATGATTGGTAAAAGACATCTTTTTAACAATTTATACATTCTTACAGCAGTCATCACAGCTCCTCCGTCTTCTTTCTGTGGCTCTTTGGTAGATGGCAATGTTTGGCATCAACGTTTAGGTCATCCGTCTATTGTGAAGATGCAACATCTTCCTGGTATTTCTTTCTCTAAATCGAGTCTAGCTCATTGTCCTGTTTTTATCCATTAGCTAAGCAAAAGAATTTACCTTACTATTCTCATAATCATTTGTCCTCTTCTCCTTTTGAGTTGATTCATTTAGTTACTTGTGGACCCTTTTCAGTAGAGTCTGTTGATGGATATAGATATTTCTTAATGATTGTGGATGATTGTAGTCGGGTTACATGGCTTTATATGATGAGAAATAAAAGTGATGTTGTTTCTATATTTCCTACATTTCTTAAGCATGTTCACACTCAATATAACACTGTCGTTAAAGCAATTTGTAGTGATAATGCTCCAGAACTGGCCTTTACTTAATTAATCAAAAATCATGGCATTGTTCATCAGTTTTCTTATGCATATACTCCTCAACAGAACTCGATTGTAGAACGTAAGCATCAGCATCTACTTAATGTTGCACGTTCTCTATTGTTTCAATCTAATGTGCCTCTTGTTTACTGGAGTGAGTGTGTGTTAACAACTGTTTTTCTAATCAATAGAACACCATCTTTACTTCTAAACAAGCTTTCTCCTTATGAGGTTTTCTGTAAAGAGGTACTTGATTATCATTTTCTTCGGTCATTTGGATGCTTATGTTACGTTTCTACTTATCCTAAGGATCGAAACAAATTTACTCCGAGAGCTAGTCCTTGTGTGTTTCTTGGTTATTCATCTGGTTACAAAGTATATAAGGTGTTAGATATTGATTCACATCAGATTTTTGTTTCTCGTAATGTTACATTTCATGAAACAATATTTCCTTTAGATCAATCTACACGTTCTTTAGATGATTCTTTGTTTATAGAGACTGTTTTGCCTATGTCTACTCCTGTTTCTTTGGATGTTTCTTCTTCTTTGCCAGCACATGATCATCCTGTTTCACCTCCTGTGGTTCCTGTTATTCCATTACCATCTAGTATTACTTTTGGATCGACAGACACTGTTGCATCGGGTACAGGACAAGTTGCACAACCCATTGTTCGACCGCGACGACAAGGTAAAAATCCAAGTTATCTCTCTGATTATCATTGTTTCCTTGCCACTAATTCTTCTTTTTCTTCTAACGCATCCTTAGCCTATTTTTCTTCCAAATCCTCTTTACCAAACTACCTTATTTCTTCTGTTCTAGACTATTCCAAATTGACACCATCCTATCAGTATTTTCTTCTTTCTTGTACCCCTGAGAGAGAACCGAGAAACATTTTTGAGGCCTTAGCTGATCTGATGTGGAATGGTGCTGTGGGGTTAGAGATAACGACTCGTGAAACAAAGAAAACATGGACCGTTGTTTCATTGCCTCCGGGAAAGCATGCTATTGGTTTTCGTTGGGTATTTACGATCAAATATAAACCTGATGGTACCATTGATCTTCCGAAGGTGTGTCTTTTTGCTAAGGGATATACTCAACTTGAGGGTGTTGATTACATAGATACGTTCTCTCCTGTTGCAAAGCTAGCTAGTGTGAAGCTTTTGCTTGGATTAGCTTCTGCTTTTGGATGGTCTTTCACACAGATGGACCTCTCTAATGCCTTCTTACATGGTGATTTAGATGAGGAAATCTATATGACTTTGCCTCAGAGCTACACGCCTGCTGGAACTCTTCCACCTAATCCGGTATGTAGATTGCATAAATCCTTATATGGATTGAAGCAGGCGTCTCGACAAAGGTACCAATGCTTCTAAAATGTGATTCTGTCTGCTGGGATCTCTCAATCACCCGACGATAATACTCTCTTCATCAAGCAGTCTGGTACCTCTTTCATTGCCTTGCTTGTTTATGTTGATGACATACTGATTGCTTCAAAAAATGATGCTGAACTTCAAGCCCTTAAGTGTATTTTGCATAAGGCTTTTGTCATCAAGGATTTGGGGAGTCCAAAGTTCTTTTTGGGGTTGGAGATAGCTCGTAACTCTACTGGAATATCAGTCTGTCAGTGCAAGTATGCTCTGGATATTCTTGAAGCGACATGCATGTTGGTCTGTAAGTCTAGTTCTATTGCGATGGATCCTACTGTCAAGCTAGCTCGTACGACTGGTAAAATCCTTGAGAACATTACTCAATATAGAGAATTGATTGGTTGTCTTCTCTATTTGACCATCACACGACCAGATATCACATTTGCTGTGAATAATCTGAGTCAATTTCTCTCTTCTCCGACTGATGTTCACTTGCAAGCTGCGTATAAAGTACTACGTTACATCAAGTCGAATCCAGGACAAGGTTTGCATTATGCAATTAACACGGAGCTCTGCCTTAATGTATTTACTGATGCTGACTGGGCTATTTGACCTGATTCTCGCCGCTCTATCTCTGGTATTGTGTTTACCTTGGAACTTCATTGCTCACTTGGAAGTCTAAGAAACAACAAACAGTGAGTAGGAGCAGCACGGAGGCAGAGTACCGGAGTATGGCGTTGGCTACATGTGAGCTTCTTTGGTTGGCACAGTTACTACGGGACTTCAAGGTGTGTGTCACAGCTCCTGCCAAGTTATTCTGTGACAACAAATCCGCAATGCATATTGCTTCGAACCCCGTTTTTCATGAGCGCACGAAGCACATCGAGGTTGATTGTCATACAGTTCGAGATCAACTCAAGCGTGGTTTCATGAAGCTCTTTCATGTATCTTCCTCCAATCAGCATGCTGATATACTCACCAAAGCTTTGCATCCAGGTCCTTTTCATTCACTCCTTGCTCGGATGTCCATTTCAAACCTTTTCAAGCCATTGCCTTGATCGGTTTGAGGGGGGGGGTATATTAACTTATATATCAATGTATATATGACTTTGGTATAGTTTCCTTTAGCTAACCATCGGTTTAGTGTGGTTCGGTTTCCTTTTGCCTAAACCACCAATGTATAAAAACACATTGTATCACTCTTTCTACGGCTAATGAGAAAAGATTATTTTCATCAAGCTTCTTCTTCAATAGACAAGGCTTCGAGATTACAATCTACATGAAAAGGTGCATTTTCATCAATGTTTATATGTTTAGGCAATAGAAACAAAAAAAAAGAGAGAATTGTTGATGAACCTGGTGGATTTGATGAAGGTGATTGTCCCAGTGTTTCCTCCATCATTATCTCAGCTTATAAGAGAAAGATACTTGACTGGGGACAAGAATCCTGTGAACTTAGGGCATGTTTATTGCATGTCTCTTAGAAAGAGAGGTATTTAGCTTTTCTAAGAAACGTTTCTTAACTTTTAACTAAGAAAACTTAATAATCATCTCTTAAATAAGAGACCTAAGAGACGTCTGTTAGGGAAAAATGTAAAAAAAAAGAATGAAATTATAAGTTAAGAACCCACCCTAAGAGATATGGGATAAACATGACCTTAGGAACATGTATATCTTCTTTGTGACATTAGTCATCATTCCTGAATTAAACTTGGTCAGTGTTTTCGTTGCTCGCTTTGTGAGACAGAGCAAATTTTGAAGTATTAAATTTTTATGTGTAAACATCTCTCTTGATGCTGACCTCTAATTGTTTTATTTATGTCAAGCAAAACCACTCAAACTGTGGTGTATGTAAGGGGAAGTTATTTTGCTCAAATGTGAATGATTCAACGATGATGTCAGTTTTTTTCAATCGAGTTATAGCTATTTCTTATAACTGGAAATTGTACCAGTGAGACTTAACATTGGTTGTTTCAAATTCCCAAGAAGCAATATCACTGCGATAATTGTGGGATTTGCAGGTATATAGATACTTTATGGTTACAATTAAAAAAAAACAGACTTCTGTGATTTCAATATTAATTGTTGATATGTAATCTCATATTTTTTAGTTTAATAGAATCACTGAACCACCACTAGCCATCCCGTTACCAAGTCCAAAGAAATTGGCTCTAGGAACAAAGTTTCCTCCTGTCGTGGAAAGAGTATGGCTACCTTGACCGTCTCGGTCACGTGGCGTTTAAAGATAGAGTTGGAGGAAAGCATGTGTACGCTAAGTAACCTTTGTTGAAGTATTTTGCTCCGGTGAGCTTCATGGTAAAATGATGAATTAAACAATAATCAATTTTTCTATATAGAGTATAGTTGCAAACAAGAAATAAATACAAACTAAGGATGTAATAATGAGAGAGAAGATGTGAACCTGTTGCAAGGAACATCACCGTGGCAACTGCCTTTCTACATCAGAACACCTCCATACCGTTCATCGCTGAAGCTTTTTGATTTGAGCCATACATCTTCATCGATATACATATTTTAACCTTCCAAAATTCATAAACAAAAATGTAGAAAACATCCAATAAACTCAAGCATCGATATACATATTTTAACCTTCATCTTGCTTTGTTCCATAGAGAAGACTTGTGAATGATGCCATTTTCTTAAGAAACATGGAATCCTTTAATGATTAGTATGCAGTTTTCTCCCTTTGTTTAAGAATACACTGACTACATTTGGATGCCCTGCATTTATCAACTTATTAATATTATGCTAGGTGAAACGGAAACCAACGCATGCATAATTTGAGGATCCATGATCTCATTGGCGATAGCTGCAGCTTCACTGTCACCAAGAACATCATCGAAGCCATTGATATCTCTCGAAAGAGTAAAAGATAGGGTCTTATGCACTTTGATGGCTGCAACTGAGAGACAGTCTGTTTAAAAGATATCTCGTGCAGTGTTTTAAAACTATGAGGACCATGACCCACCAGCCTGATAGACCAACCAACATATCTTAACTTAAAGTCACATATCATTATTTGGGTTGGAACGTTTGAAATTTATTTATTTAGTGATACATTACCAAACAATTAATTAATTTTTTGAAATAATTTTAAAAGGATTCAAAAATGATTTTGGTAGATATTTTTTTATAAAATACTCATTTGTATTAAAAAAAGATAAAGATATTACACCTAAATTATGTAAAATTTGATAAACCTTTGAAGGAATGATCCAAATTAAAAAAAAAAAATCACACCTAAAAGTTTCATAACTTCTTTTTAATAGTATAGAAATATAGGTACTACTTACAACTAGGAATATTCCAATCTTGTGTGTGATTTAAGTGTCTTCCCTATAGACCATAAAATTCCAAAATAGCTAACTATTATATACGTAAATAGTAAAATGCATCAATAAAATCATTCTATTATATTTTTAAAAGAATATTCCATTTTGTGAAGCCTTTAATCCCGCAATATCTAGCGTAACCCATATAATTGTGTCATCTAACTGTATATATATACCTCTGCCTATTGTCTCAATTCACAATCACATTCTCAAATCACTTTAACGATGGCGAGCCAAAAAGATGTTACACTTCTTAAAGATGTGAAGCAGTACAAAACCGGGTGGCGCATACATGTAAGACTCGGTTGACATTCATGTATAGTAACTAGACTTTCCAACTTTGGAGTATAATCATAATTGTATGTCTTTATATTGTTAATAGCCAACTTTGGAGTATAATCATAATTGTATGTCCCACTGTTGTAACACATATACCAACCTTTATATAATGATTCAACATCACTTTCTAGTTTATATCTATATTATTAAAATTGAAATATAAATAAGAATTATTTGAAAACATAGATGGTAATATTAAAAATAATATAGTATTGTTTGGAAATAAGGATAGTAGTGTTATTTTTAATTAATATATTTTAATAATTTTATTAAAATAAATAGTAGTGTTCTTTTTTCATTATAAACAAGTTAATTTATTTATAAAAATTCTCTCTTATAAACCTTTAAAGTTTTTGTCACCAAAATAACATTTAAAATAACTGAAATAAGCTAGTTTATTTTGAAAAAAAATATTTTTTATTTTAAAAATTTTAAACTCACCCCAAAACTCCATCTTGTAACTCTAAACCATAAGTCTAGGTTAGTTAGCCCTAAGGATATAAATTTATATTTACACTCTTTAATAAAGTCTATTTTGTTCATTTTTTAGAGAATATTTTGTGAAAAAAAAATTAGGACTATCCAAAGATATTTTTCATTTAATATTATATGATTAAGTGTATTTAGTACAATGTATTATTATAAAGTACGAGATAAATATATATTTAGTTGACTAGAAAAACATAATTGACCTTTTTTATATAATATAGTTATGGATTTTGCAACATATTAAATGAACTAATTAATAATAGGCATATATATATTCTCCATAAATGAATTACATCCATAAATTTCATTTATATAATGCAATAAGTTTTTAAATATAATAATATGTGATTAAGTATATCATATGTATAAAATATGCTAACTATATAATTAATTATATCTTGGCAAATATAAAATATGATTAATTATATAATGATATGTATATAATATACGAGAATTTGCCAAATATGATTCAAAATTTGATTTTAAATGCAAAAGTATACCCAAATAGCAATCAAATGCAAAACTAACTCAAAAGTCTTGTGAAATTACAACCAGCCCCTTATGACCAAACAAAAAACATAATTTATTTTTATGAATATAACCCTGGGAAGTCTTCTGAATTTGTGTAAATCGTCTAGACGACTTCCCTAGAAGTCTTCCAGACAACTTCCCTGGAAGTCTTCTCGAAATCGTCTCATATGGTTGATCTTAAAAATAATTTATAAATTTTATAAAAAAAAATCAGGAGAAAAAATTGAAATCACGTAATTATAAACATTTGAAAAAGATATAAATTAAGATATAATAAATTGAATTATTTTCAACATAGATGAGTGAATGTAGTGAGTCATGGTATTATTTGGTTTAAGGTTTGGTAAGATATGTTGTAGTCTTGTTTGTATTCTTAGGGTTAATTTTTAGAAACTTAACATTTTTATTCAAAAATTAAATTTTTACCTATATGTATTTAGTTATATATATATTAAACACTGTTTAAGTTGAATTTGATTATAATAAAGTGTTTAGTTAGTTAATTAAGTTGAAAGTTTATATTTACGGTCTAGACGACTTCTAGGAAGTCGTCTGATGAATAATATGTACATCAGACGACTTCTGGGAAAGTCTTCTGGGCGAATAGTAAATTTTGGGTCGAGAAGACTTACTTGAAAGTCTTCTGGAAGACTTATTTGAAAGTCTTCTGGAAGACTTATTTGAAAGTCTTCTCAATCGAAAATATTTAAATTTATTGGAATTTGTGTCTTCTTATATAAAGAAAATTTACTACTTTTTTTCCTCTCAAATGGCTACAAAAAATGTAATGTTTCTCATTCTAAAATCCTCCAACCTCTCTCTAATCTTTTTGAACTTAAAAACACCAAATTTTATATCAATTTTTCATTTTTATCTCATGTCTTTCTCACTAAATTATTTTGTTTTTGCAGGTTTTTCGTTACATGGTTCTCATCTTCCACTCCTTTAAAGGTAGATTTATTAATCATATTTTTTATTTTGTAACCCATTGTTGCTTAAAGATTTTATCTTTTGAAATTTTTTTTTGTTGTTTTAAGTTATTACCTTATTTTTAAATTTTTTATATGTTTTGAAGCCATTTGAATAATTTTGGTAAGTCTTTGGTTGCTTAAATCTCTCACACTTTCCCAAACTAAAAATTTCTATTAATTTATCATTTTTTGTCTCATATCTTTCTCACTAATTCATCTTGTTTTGCAGGTCTTTTATTACATGGTTCCCATCTTATAATACTTTAAAGGTAGATCTATTTTTTGAATATGTAATTTTGTGTGTTCTTTAAATGTAGACATCTCATCTTCCACTCACTTTCTCTGTTTTGATGTCTTTTGAATGTTTTTGAATTTGCAAGTTTTTAAGATCTGGATCAGACTTTGAAAGACTACTAGGAAGTCTTCTCGGAAGTCTTCGAGAGAACTTCCTGGAAGTCTTCCAGACGACTTCTCGGAAGTCTTCCAGACGACTTCTAGACGACTTCCAGGAAGTCTTCTCGAAAGTCTTCTAACATATAATTTGCTAGAAGACTTCTAAGAAGTCTTCTGAGAGAGTCTTCTCTCAAGTCAAGTAAAGTCCAAACTTGTTTTTGTGAAGGAATGATCTATAATAATTTTGTTTATGGTTATTTTGTGATTTGTAGGTGTACACTTTTAATTGTGATTTTTTTGTAAATTTAAATAGATATTAATGAAACTTTTTTTGGTAAATATATTCATGTCTATAATGTTATCTTGCCAGAAATTCATGACATTATTGAAATTATTGATACAACTTTAATAGAAAAACACAATAATATAAAAAATAATAAAATTTACTACAACTAATGGAGAAAAATTCCCAAGAAAACTTAGCCAAATTCACAACATATCAAATATTACATAAGTTCAAACATATAACAGTTTCACTGAAAGACTTCTGAAAGACTTAAATTTAAAGCGGGAAATTGAAATATAAGGTGGAAATTGAAATTTCGGCGGGAAACTCAAATTTTAAGTTAAAATTGAAATTTAAAATTTCATGAAAGTTAAAAAGTGTATCTTATGATCTAAGAAGATACATTAAACCATATTACTTGATATTTTTGAAGTTACTTAACACTTTTGAAAATTAAAAAATATATCTTTAAGTTACTTAATAAGTTTACAAAAACTAACGTAGAAGACTTACACATAAGTCTTTTCAAGTTAGCTAGAAATATTAATAAACATGAATATTGATAAATTCATAATTAAAACTAATTAAGTTATGAATTTCATTCAGGAATCAAAATATCGATTAATATACTTGAATTAACAAGAAATGTTAAAAAGTCTTTATAGTTTTAGAGAAAGTGAAACTTTATTAAACATTGACGTAGACGACCTCCACGGAAGTCGTCTAGAAGACTTCCAAGGAAGTCATCCAGCAGAAGACTTACACGGAAGTCGTCCAGAACACTTACACGGAAGTCGTCCAGAACACTTACACGGAAGTCGTCCAGAACACTTACACGGAAGTCATCTAAAATGTCATTTTTGCAATTGAAAATTTACAAAGGAAGACTTCGAGAGATGTCTACTCTACATCAGACTTCTTTGGAAGTTTTCCTTTCTAAATATTGCCTTACTTTTTTTCAAAAAAAATATCAAAAATACCAGAGAATACCTCCCGGTAAGTCGTCTAGGACAAGCATGTTAGTTTTGCAATTGACCAATTTGTGTCAGAAATTTGACTTTTTCCAGACAACTTTCTGGATAAAAAAAAACTTAAATATTTAATATCAACTAGAAGACTTATATATAAGTCCGTCATACGACTTACATGGAAGTCTTCTATGATATCCAAGGTTTGACCAGAATATCATAAATAATTTCTGGAAGATATCCGCGTAGGTCGTTTGACGGACGATTTACATATAGGTCGTCTGACTAAAATTAAATATTTAATTTTTATTTTTCAAATGCAAAAGTAACCTGAGAGAACTTACAAGTAAGTCGTCTAGGAAAAGTCAAATTTATGACAATTTGGTCAAATTCAAAACTAACATGTTTATCCTAGACGACTTACCGGGAGGTCTTCTATGGTATTTCTAAGATTTTTTTGTTAACAAAGAAAACTGGAAGACTTCGAGATAAGTCATCTCTAAAAATACATATAAAAGTCAATTGCAAAATTAACCTCTTCATTGACCAGATGACTTCCGTGTAAGTCTTCTACGTCAAGAGGACTTACACGGAAGTCTTCTACGCGAACAAATCTGAAAAAAAAATTGATTTCATACCTTAAATTAGTGAGATAACTTCCTTAACACACATAACTCTTCTCCAAGCACACAAAAGCTCAAAAGAAAGTGACCCACCAAGAATCATAAGCTTGAATCAAAATCTTAAATTTTTAAGATGAATATAGAGAGAAAGTGAAAAAATATTTAGTTTTTGAGCATAAGAAATGAGATAAGAGGATTGAAAACCGATTTTTAGGTGCATTAAGAGCTTCATGGTGGTTCATGGTGGTTGGTGTATTGATGGCAATTGCATTATTGTAAATATTTGATGAAGATGAGGATGAAAGAGTAAAATTCTCATTTTCAAAAAAAAAAGAAAAAAAACTAATGACATTTTCGTGAATAATCATAACCTTTAGGGTGAATAGGGCAAATGAAAATTTCAAAAAAAAAATCATGGGTTAATTTTGTGTTTGACTTCAAGTTTTGAGTCATTTTTGCAAAAAGCCCTATTTTTATAATATTTAGAATGCTTATTTTTTATAGGAAAAAAAGAAAAGAGACATAAATAAAAATACCAGGAAAAATAATAAAATATCATTGTTGTGTTCTTGGTTCTTTTATATTCTTATGATTTAATTTTTATTTGTTTATTGAGATATATTTATTTTTGTGTTATTATAATGTGAACTAATTAATTTTATGAGTTTTTAAAACATTAAGATGAAATGAGAAATGAAGATCAATAAAAATTACCAGTTCTACAATTGTTAAAGTCAAAGATGAAAAATATAATGTAAATAAAAAGTAAGAAAATATTATTTAAAAAAATAATGAGATGTATTTTTGCGGTGTAAGAAACATTAAAAGTGTAAAATAATAAAAATTTAACAAATTTTATACAAATAAAAAAATTTACTTTGATTTAATATTGGATCTCAGATTAATATTAAGTATATATGCCTACAATAATTACATTGCGTTATTTAAAAATTCAAAAATTATTTTTTTATTTTATATATAATTAGTTAATCAGATTTAATTAAAATATTTATGTTTTAAATTAATTAAAATAAATAAAAATAAGACCTTTAAAAGATATCTAAACTATGCTTAATTTTAATAAAAACAATTTCTTTGATGAATTAATTTTTAATAAAATAGTGTGATTATCGGAGATAATTTAAGAAATTATTTGTTTTCTTAACCCATTTGAGTTTTATGTTAGACACTAAGTAAAAAAATGAGTGAGTAAATGTAATTTGTGATTTGATAAAACTATGAGATAAATTGCTTAAACTACTATTTCCTAATATATTTTTTCATGTTTACTTTAACCAAATTTATCATTAGTTTTAAGGAGATAAATCCTACTATATATTAATTGAAAAGTCATTTAACTATTTTTTATGTGTTGTTAATAGGTTAAGTTTTTTAAAATTATAATTTGATTGGTTATTAACTTTTATTAGTTAACTTCTAAAAATAAAAGTTAACTCTAGAATTAAATAATAAAAATTACTAAATAACACAAGTAATAGTACAAATAATAATTTATGGTAAATAAATGTAGAATTAGAGAAAGAATATATATATATATATATTTTATCAATTTTTTTATTTTTATCTATTATTTATATATAATTAAATAAAATAATTTAACAATTTTTATAGAAATAAATTTGATAGTTATGTATTCTTATATAAAAGAATTATATTTGTAGGTAAGAAATTATTATAACTTTTTAAGGTTTTTAAAGCCCACACAAAAATATTTACAAAAGATCTTCATGATAAAATCCACTGATTATATTGGTCCTATTTAAGCTATACCAAAAAAAAACTCTTTTGTTTTCTTTTGAAAACTAGAATATTTCTGGCTTTTCACGTGTTAAAATAAAATATATAGTAATTCTACAAATATTTTTCTAAATTAATTATAAAATTGTTTTGTTGTAAGAGAAAAATATTTAAATACTAAGGTTTATGTTGTTGAAATATTTTAAATCTCATTGATCTTCTAAAAATATATACCGGAATTTATGATTATCCAACTATTTGAAATTAAAAATTAAAATTTTTAAATTTCAAATTATTATTCAAAAACAAAACAATATAAACATAATATGTATTGTTGAAATAATATAAATACCCGTAAAATTGCGGGCAAACACCTACTAATAGTGATATGAAAAGTAAATATATATATTTTTTAAGTACACCCGAGCTCTGTTTTCCTTTAAATCAGCCAACCAAATTGGAAATTCAACGACACCCCCACTTTTAGTTTTAGGCCAATATATTTCTTTCTGTTTGTGGTAAGCATTTAGTGCATGAACACATGCTGTTACCATTCCGAACATGTGATGTCAATATAATAAAAAAAAATTGAAATTTCCGTGAGTTGAGACTTGAGAGAGCCCATGCACAAAATTTATGAATCCCTTTCATGTACAATGTTTCGCAAGATCGATGTACATATTTGTCAGTTTCAGTGATTAGCCACTAATTTAAGAAGATAATATAATTAATTTCCCAAAAAAGTAATTAATTTTGTTAGACCTAAAACGTTATATATACCTCTATGGTTGTGAAATATCTATCTTTATAAGGACTACAACCTTTAATAAACAAATAGATATGTTTCTTTCAAGAGTAAGAGAAAGTGAAAATTTTGGCTATATAAAGTATAGAGAACCCTAGTCCATTAAATCACAAAGCCGATGGCTCAACTTCACTTCCCCATCTTAATCCTTACTTCCATTTTTGTGATCTCATTTTCAAGCTTCATCCGGCCGCCTCATCCCTTTGATCCCTTAACTGAGAGCGAATTTAAACTCATCCGTAATGTCATCAAGGAAAAATACCCTATTGGTCCGAAACATAGGTTCACCTTCCAGTACGTTGGTCTCAACGAGCCTGATAAGTCTCTAGTCTTGTCGTGGCATTTATCAGCGCACCACAATGTCACACCTCCGCCACGTCAGGCGTTCGTCATAGCCCGAGAGAACAAAAGGACTCGAGAGATCGTCGTTGATTTTCGCTCTCGAGCAATTGTGTCGGACATAATCCGCGTAGGACATGGTAACCCTATGCTCACTATCGATGAGCAGGAAGCAGCCACCGAGCTTGTTCTAAGGTTTAAGCCGTTTCGTCACTCCATCAGGAGACGGGGATTGAAAGTGTCAGAGGTTGTGGTCACGTCCTCAACTATGGGATGGTTCGGTGAGAAAAACACCGACAGGCTTATAAAAACGATACCATTTTACCTTAACGGGTCGGTGAACACGTATCTTCGACCTATTGATGGAATGACAATAATTGTAAACCTTGAAAAATTGAAGGTAACGACGTTTAAGGACAGGTTCATGGGTACTTTGCCGAAAGCTAATGGGACAGAGTATCGATTCTCAAAGCTCAAGCCGCCGTTTGGCCCGACAGTTAGAAATGGCATCCTCTTGCAGCCAAACGGTCCAGGGTTCAAAATAGATGGACATGTCGTGAGGTAAAGTGACTAAAAACTATTTCACTAATACTTTTTCCTTTTTTCACGAACTTATGCTATTTATAGAGAATAAAAATTCAAAGATTTTCCGCTTAAATAGTAACAGCTTGTTAAAATTAGTGAAATTACACTTATTACTTAGTCAAGTCGTACGTTATAGATATATTTATTGGATGTTATGAGCTTTTGCTTGGTAAATAAATAAAGATTGGTTTTGAAATAGGTGGGCAAATTGGGAGTTTCACATATCATTCGACGTTAGAGCTGGGCTTATCATCTCTCTCGCATCCATTTTGGACATGGACATGAATAAATACAGGCAAGTCCTATACAGAGGCCATTTGTCTGAAATGTATGTACCTTACATGGACCCAAGTGAGGATTGGTACTTCATCACTTACCTTGACTGTGGGGAATTCGGCTGCGGCCAGTCCGCAGTGTCCCTTGAGCCCTACACCGATTGTCCTGCAGGTGCCGTTTTCTTGGATGCTATTTTTGCGGGTCAAGACGGAACTCCCACAAACATATCAAAAGCTATGTGCATTTTTGAAAAATTTGCTGGAGACATTATGTGGCGACATACCGAAGCCGAAGTTCCCGGCTTAGAAGTAATAATTAATATATATCATATTATAATAAAAGGCATGATTTATAGTTTCATAATTGTTGCTGCAGATCACAGAGGTAAGACCGGATGTAAGTCTTGTCGCCCGGATGGTGACGACCGTGGGGAACTACGACTACATAATTGATTACGAATTCAAACCTAGCGGTGCCATCAAAATGGAGGTATGAGACTCTGTTACATTTTAAGTTATGAATGGGATTTAAATTAAAGGTCAGTCACAAACACATAAATATTCTTTTTAATAGTAATTAAAAAATACTAATTTTTTATTTAATAAACCAGATGTGATATATAAACACAAAAATGATTTTAAAAATTTTCCAACACTAGCAAGAAGATGGATATTTCTATACATTTTGATTCGTTCTAGTGTGCTTTAATGTGCCTAGGTTGGTTTAACCGGTGTTTTAGAAGTCAAACCGGTGGAATATGTTCACACGTCGGAGATCAAAGAAGATGATATCCACGGGACAATTGTAGCTGACAACACCGTTGGAGTCAACCACGACCATTTTGTGACATACCGTCTTGATCTTGACATCGATGGTACGGACAATTCCTTCGTCCGCACCGAACTTGTGACCAAGAGGACTCCAAAATCAGCGAAGACACCGAGAAAAAGCTATTGGACAACGAATCGAAAAACTGTAAAAACGGAGGCAGAGGCTCGTGTGAAGCTAGGGCTGAGAGCGGAGGAGCTGATGGTGGTTAACCCTAATCGGCTAACGAAGCATGGCAATGAGGTTGGATATCGTTTATTTCCTGGGCCGGCTTCAGGGCCACTAATGGCCCACGATGATTACCCACAGATTCGAGGAGCATTCACCAACTATAACGTGTGGATCACGCTTTATAACAAGTCCGAGGTTTGGGCTAGCGGTCTCTACGCTGATCGTAGCCAAGGCGACGACACATTAGCCGTCTGGTCCCAAAGGTAACACTTACATCTTTCTTAAAGATGCTCTTAAGCTAACGACGCATTAGCTTGTTACATACGATACGAACTATGCATTTTCTTGATAGAGAACCTAAACAGTGATGCAACAAAAAAAAAAAACTAAAGTTTTTGGAAATTACAGAAATATAAACTTGTATGCATATGTAAAATTATAAGATTATTATTTTGTAAATTAGTGAGTAATTCTTTTGTGCGGATACAACAACGCAGGAATAGGGAAATAGAGAAGAAAGATATAGTGATGTGGTACACAGTCGGATTCCACCACGTTCCATGTCAAGAAGATTTCCCGACAATGCCTACCTTGTCTAGCGGCTTTGAACTCCGGCCGGCCAACTTTTTCGAGCAAAATCCTGTCCTCAAAACCAAACTCACCTCTGCTCCAAAGTGCACTCCTAAGAACATCATGGTTTGATCTGCGTAAGGAATCATGAAGATCTCAAGAGATAATCATGCATATCATCAAAATTGGATCAACTATCAATAATAACATTCTTCGAAATGCATCTCTTTATTATAATTTCATTCTCGAATGGAGTTGAACAGTAACATTGAATAATAATAAAATTATAAATGGAGCATATTACATGGGATTTCCATGTTTATGTACATAGAAAATTGAAAATATTCTTACAAGAAATCATAGTGAGTTTATTTTGCAAGGTTTTTTATCACTTTGTCAACGCTAGTTTAACATAATATATTTAGAACTTCATTTTATAATTTTCATATAGAGGATATAATCAAATAGTTCTCTGAATTTATTCTAAATTTATGTGTTTGGAAAGAAGGTATTCCAAACTCCGGTCAGATAGTGTGGTACACTTTTGGGCTAATCCATTTTATAGTACTAAGAAAATATATAAAATAATTCTACAAAACTTTATATGCCATAACAAATTCTTTTGTATGCCATAACATATTATTTATATATGATATTATGTTAATAAATGTATTTACTTTGTGTTCAAAACAAAAAATGTGTTAAAAAAAATGTATTTACTTAAAATATATTAGTTTATTATGTTTTCATTATATTTTTGGTTAAATATATAAAATTATCTATCATTGACAAAAAAAACACAAATTGTGAGTCCCACAAAAATATGAGCTCCATTCAAATTTTTCTTGTGTATGTGTTGAGTACGGGCACTGTCTATGTAGAGACCCTAATGAAACATGTGACCACATTTTTCGCTTGCTCGTACTCATTTACGGCATTGATTGATCTTGTTGGATTATTCTAGTTTGGACAATAACAGTCTCTTCACTCATATCTGGGCGAGGCTCACACTAATTGATACATGTCTCAAGAAGCTAGCTTTCCAAGCCGCAGTACCTGGTATCTGGCGAGAGCGAAATTGTCATCGACACAAGTCACCCAACCTCCCACAACACTCACCAACTCGGCCTTTTTGTGCGCTCGATCGACAAAAATGATTCACTAAAAGATCACGTGTTTAAGCACACGAACCGGCAGCTCTACAGCGTCATTGGGAAACCAACTTAAAGTAGCTAGACATGTTTTTCCTTATGCAACTTTGGTGAAATTTCTATGGCTAACCATAACTCTCGATTCGTAACCACTTTTTTATATATAAATTTCACTGTTTTTTAAAGTACGCAGTGTATGTTATTCTCAAAATATTACATAGATTTGATGTTTAATACATTTGATGTTACATTAACTTATAATAAGAAGCAGAACATTGTGTATTAATAGGAATTTAGAACATAAGTAAAAGCTAAAAACAGTTGACAGATATTAGTGATATAAAGTTTGAGTGTTAATAAGTTGACGATCATTATGTCCATGTCGTGTGCAAGCTCTCAAGATGCAATAAAAAAGATATCGAGACGGGTAGGGAGGCCATGAAATAACCCAAAGGCCAAGGATCCACACTTTTATTGCCACGCGCGACATTTTGAAGAAGATCAAAGAGAAGGTCATCAAAATCGCTAGAAACATAGTTAAGTTTGTGGATAAATGTTTATTTAATTAATAGGTTAATAGGTTAAGAAGATCAAAGAGAAGGTCACCTAAAAAGGGAGTTCGTTGCGAGCTGAGATGGAAGGATGTGATGTTGAGCTCGTTTCTGGCAGAACAGGGGCAAGGGTTCTTGGTGATGACGAGCTTGTCGGCGGCGTGGTTGTTGTTGGATGAGCACAGATGTTGCTACCAGGGCCGAGCTCGTTGCTGATTGATATCTTCGCGTCTGCTGGCAGTGGCATTTCTCGAAGCTCGTCGGTTCTTGGGTGTCTTGAGGTCGTCAAATCTTTGACTGCCAATGATCCTGGTGGCGTTACGGGAGATTTCGCGAGATTGGATGGAGGGAGGTTTTAGCTCGTTGGTGAATGCCCGAGGTCATATATGGCGAGTGTGATGAGTCCGAGCTTGTCTATGACAAGATCAAGTTTTCCTATCTTGGCAAATGTTGTCGCAATGGTGATGTGGAAGTGTGTATTCCCAAAAAAGATGAACTTCCGTGGATGGTTCTGGATAGGTGGATTTTGTGTTTATGACTTCTGGTTCACAGAGTATTAATTGTGGTTTCTTCTCCCGAGGTTGTTGTTGTCATATCGTGATGAACCTCTTATTTCTGTTTCTCTCCGCTTCGATTCAGAATATGGTTGTTGCTCTTTTTACTGCCGCGGAAACTGGTGTGCATATGATCATTTATCTTTTTGAAGATATGGCGCGTATTATTGGGCGTGACAAAACATATGGGGCTTTTTATGTGTCCACGAGAGCTAGGAATGGTGTTGTCGAGGAGAGAAAGAGAAAAACTTATGAGTGGATTAGGAAGTTTTTTAATGTTTGAATTGCTTCCTCATCGGCTCCTGATGTTTCTGATATGAATGACCCTTTTAGGATTAGTTGGAGTCCTTACAATGGTAGTTTAATCTTATTTGTGGTTGCTTTTTGAGATTTTGTTTTGATTGTTGTTTGTTTGGTAGGTCGTCATTTGGTTGGTATCCCTCTTGCGTCTGGTGATGAAGTGTGTGGAGAATTTTAAGAAGATCAAGGCTCAAGATTGGTGTTTGGTGAATAGGTCGGAGGTTGTCTCCCGTTCGTAGACTCCTGTTGATATTCTCTTCTCCTCCCCTTCCCTATTTCTTTTTGGAGGAAGGAAACATATCTTTGGTTGTTTGTATGTCCGCTTTTGTTGTGACTTATACGTTTCTGGTGTTTGTTGTTTTTTAGCTTCTGGAGGGTTCGTGATAAGAACATGGATTTTAATGAGTTTTCAAGCTTGATTGACTGTTTTGCCGGAGGTAGTGCCAACGCCTATGTTATCGCGACTGGTCAAGGTACTGCGAGTGTAGAGCCTTCAGCGCCTGCTCCCAAAATTGTTGTGGGTCTTAATAGTGTTGCTGCTCTTGCGCCGTGTGCTGGTCGTCGTCTAGCTGAAAAATAAATTGCTGTTTCTAGAGAAAAAAAAAGATTGATGGTTCTTGAGCTGTCTCGACAAGTACAGCCGGTGATCCTAAGAAATGGTTTGTTGATGGTTGTTTATCAAAAGAGGCGCCACCACCAAAGTCTTGTAAAGTTGCTCCTTTAGTCATTGAGACTCTTTCCGAGGTTGGGATGCCTTTCAGGGTTGAGATGTCTCCTATTGCGGAGAGGGTTGTCTTTGAGACGTTTGAGTATGCATTTTGTGGTAAGGCGACAAAATGTGGAGGTCTTTTTAAGTTGTTTTGATCACCTGCTGTTGTTGGAGATTATCCTTTTGACGATTCTAGACGTGCTGAGTGGTACCAGGAGTTTGATCGTCATACGACTATTGTAAGAATCTTTGTTTCTTGTTATTTTTTCTTAAGTTGGCAAGATGAGTATTTGTGTATGATTTGTGAAGGCTGCGAAGTTTATGAACCGGTTGGTGGATAACCAAGATGACGAGCTTGAAATCGTTAACTCGGAGCTTGAAAAGGTGAATGATAAGCTTGCTGCTTTTAAGGATGGAGTTGATCGTTTTGTGGAGGTTTCGACTTGGCTTAAGAAATACAAGGTTGAAAGAAAGGCATCTTTGGCTGCGCAGAAGGAGGTGGAAAGCTTACGACGAAGATGGCCTTGGATGCTGAGCGAGTGAAGAAATGTCAAGAGATGGAAGAATATTGCTAGAAAAAGTCAAAGGAAATGCTAAACATGAGATATGATAGCAAGGCATGATGATGTATTTGCTACTTGTAACTCTCATGTAGTGAATATGCATAGGTTTGTGGAAGATCAAAAGGTTGTTCATCATGCTATGTATGGGGTTAATCAGGTCAGAGGGGTGCTTGATGCTTTCAAAGTTTGTAAGAGAGAAGGGATAAAATTTCCTGAGTAAGATTAGGCATCTTGATGGAGATTTGGCTGCAAGGATGAAGGCGGCAAAATGGATTGTTCCTGTCTAGTTTGAAGATAAAGGTTTGGTCGAAATCCTTCCTTTAATTTTAACCTCTCATGTGTCCTTCGTTCATCCGTCTCTTACCGCGGGGATTGAGGAAGCAGCTTTTGTGAGGGAGAGGGAGGAAGCTCGTCTTCGTGAGGATGCATGTCTTCATCGTTCGTCTGAGCATGGGGGTGCGGCATGTGCGGTCACTAGACGTGAGGGCTGCCCTCCTTCAGGTTTCGTAGTTTTGTCTTTGTTTACCATCGAGGCCCTGCGTGGTCTGTTGCTATCTTTATTTATGGTTGTTGGCGTTGTAGGACTTGTTGTTTTTGGAGTTTGTTTTATTTTTTGTTTTCTTGTTGTTCTTGTTGCTATGATCGCCTATGTTGGTTCTTTTGGACTATGTTGAACCTTTTTATTGGATAATTTTTGTGTACTACTTTTTTTGCTTCTTTGGTGTTGTTGTTGAATCTTGGTCGTTTTAGACCTGTGTGTATTTTTCGAGATGTTACAAGTGTGAGCGTAGAGCTGCAACACTTTGAGAACTGGTCTCGTATCCTTTTTGCAAAAAAAATATTGAAGTGTGACCAAAATTGATCACGTATTGCAAATTGTTACAAGTGTGAGCGCGGAGCTGCGATGCTTTGAGGATTGGTCATGTATTTCGTTTTCAAATTTTTTTTGAAGTGTGAGGGTGGAGCTTCAACACTGAGAACTGTTCCCGTATTTTATCTTGTAATGTTACAAGCATGAACGCGGAGCTGCGGCACTTTGAGAACTGGTCTCATATTGCGTTTGCAATTTTTTTTTGAAGTATGAGCGCGGAGCTGCATGACTGAGAACTGATCCAGTATTCTATTGCAAAATGTTACAAGCATGAGCACGGAGCTGCGGCACTTTGAGAACTGGTCCCGTGTTTCGTTTGCAAAAAAATTGAATTGTGAGCGCGGATCTGCAACACTGAGAGCTGATCCCCTAGTTTTTAAGCGTCTTATGACTTATTACATATGATTTGGTTTGTGATCGTTTCTTGCATATAATGGTCACATTCTGATATTTTATTTGAAAATGTATTTTATTTATAGAACTAGCTGAGTCTCATGAGATATTTCCTACATACACCACATGTGGGGGGGGATCAAGCTGATCGTCGTTCAGCTTTACGAGAAAAGTAAATTCTTGAATTAAAAGGGCAGATTTCCTAGGGTGTTATTTTTGGTATAACATGAGTGCACTGGTATTCATGCTTGCTTTGTCTTCCTTAGTAATATCATCACTAGAGATTCATGGAGTTCCTTGGTCTCGGGACCTCCATGAATCTCTAGTGATGATATTACTAAGGAAGACAAAGCAAGCATGAATACCAGTGCACTCATGTTTGCTTTGTCTGCCTATCATTTGCGAGTGTTCTTGAAAACTTTGCGAAAGACGAGGTTGCCCTCTTGAAAGAACTTTCCCTTGATTTTCTTCTTGTAATAGTGGGAGGCCAAATGTTGGTAATTTTAATTGCAGAGGAGTGCTTAGTTTTTTTTTTCTTTAACTTGGTCTAGGTGGTCAATGATCATCGTGTTGTTGAGATCTTCGTCCTTGGTGAGTGTTAGCTGGTGAAGGCTTGGGATGCTGACTTCGGCAGGTGACATGACCTCCATTCCGTGGATAGGGAGAAAGGGGTCATGTTTGCTGATCGTCGCGGTCGTACGGGGTGACCAGAGAACGCTGTCGATTTTGTCGGCCCAAACTCCATTATTTTCCTCTAGGCTCTTTGATTCCGTTGAGGATCCTTTTTTTTGTCGTTTCATCTTGCCCATTTCCTTGAGGGCACCTCGGTGTGTATTTACTTACCCTGATTTTCCAAAGTGCGCAGAAGTTCTCAAAAATTTCAGAAATAAATTGCAAGCCGTTTTCAGTGACGATCTCATACGGGAGACCGTGGCGGCATATTATGTTCTTCCAAACGAATTTCTTGATGTCGGGGGTGCGTATGGTTGTATATGACTCAGCTTCGACCCATTTAGTAAAGCATTTAGTCATAATAAGGATGTAGCACTTCTGTTTGGATGGTGGCAAAGGACCAACAATGTCCATTGCCCACCTGATGAAAGGATATGGCGCTGTGGTGATCGTGGGAAACTTTGTTGGAAGATGAATCATTGGGGAGTGGCGCTGGCACTTTTCGCACTTGCCAACAAAGTTTTCGCAATCTGCAACCATTGTTGGCAAGAAGTGGTTGTGCCGCTTGATTTGTATGGCTAATGCTTGCCCTCCTGAATGCCTATCGCCTGTGCCCTTTTGTGTTTCCTCGAGCACCCATCTGACTTCTTCACCATGTATACATCGAAGCAATGCTTTGGTCGAGCTCCATCTGAAAAAGTTTCTGTTGTGTAAGATGTAGTATGCGCATCGAGCTCTCAAACGACAAGCTGCCTAGCGATCCGTTGGTGTTATTCCGTCAGAGATGTAAAGTTTGATATCTTCGCTCCAATTGATTAGATTTTTCATCTCTTCTTCGTGAATGGTTTTTTTTACTTCGTCGGCGTCATCCATCTCTCCATCGGGTTCGTTTATAACGTGAACTTCTATTGATAAATCTATGCTTGGTTTGTCAATGCTTTATACTGGGATCATTCTTTTGAGCGATGGGTCAGAGGTCGATGCAAGAGCAGCGAGGGCGTCGATAGAGGAGTTTTTGCTTCGTGGTATCTTGGTGAGAGTAAAGTTGGCAAACTCTTAGGAGAGTTTTTGGACGACTTGTTAGTAAGCGTTCATTTTTCCGTTTCTCATTTCGTACTCTCCGCTAAAATGGTTAGCGAGACGCCAAAAATGAGAGCATCATACTCGGCTTTGTTGTTAGATGCTGGAAAAGCGAGGTGAAAAGATTGTTCGATGATTCGCTTGTGGGACATATAAGCCGTATGCCGACTTCTAATCCATTTCGTGAGGACGAGCCGTCGACATAAAGACACTAGTTCTTAATATTGAGGTCATTGTTACCTTGAGGCGGAGGTAATTCAGTAAGAAAGTTTTCCAAAACCTGAGACTTCACACTTGTTCGGCTTTTGAACTCGATGTCATGTTCGTTCCATGCGACTGCCCATTTGGCCATTCTTCCTGATTAACTTGGGCTGTGGAGTATCAACCGAAGGGGATGATTGGTCAGTACATAGATGGTGTGAGAGTGAAAATATGGTCTGAGCTTAAGAGCTGCGACCACCACAGTAAGGGCAATTTTTTCAAGACGAGACTAATGTGTCTCGGCGTCGTCGAAAATTTTGCTGGTGTAGAAGATCGGGCGCTGCTCTCCACAGTCTTCACGAACTAGGAAGTTGCTAACTGCGGAGGCGGAGACAGATATGTATAGGTACATGATCTCTCTGTCTTTTGGTTTTGCCAAAATTGGTGGAGTAGACATATATTCCTTCATCTATTGGAACACATCTTCGCACCTTGTGTCCCACTTGATACATTTGTTGTTTCGCAAAAGTTGTTAAAATGGAATACATTTATCCGTTGATCGTGAAATTAATCTGCTGAACGCGACGATGTGTCATGTCAATCATTGGACATTTCTTGTGTTTTTAGAGACGGGTGTTATGCAATGGCTGTGATTTTTTGTGAGTTTGCTTCAATTCTTCTCTTGGTGACGATGTATCCCAGAAAGTCTCCGGAAGTGACTACGAAGGTTCACTTTGTTGGGTTGAGCTTCATCCCATATTCATTGAGGTTGTTGAAACAAGTTGTGAGATGTTTGATATGATCGTCGGCGACAAAGGACTTGACGAGCATGTCATCAATGTAGATTTTCGTCGTGTTGCCAAGATATTTTATTGACTAGATGCTGATAGATAACTCCGGCATTCTTGAGCCCGAATGGCATGACCTTTGTAAGGATATGTACCTTGGTCGGTGATAAACACAGTTTTTTTCGTTGTCATCAGGATGCATCATAATTTGATTATATCCAGAGAAAGCGTCCATGAATGAGAAAAACTCGTTTCTCGCAGTTGCTTTAACCAATCAATGTGGGGGAGTGGAAATTGTCTTTGGGACATACCTTGTTGATCGATAAAGTTGACGCATAGGAGCCGTTTTCCATTCTTTTTTTTATGACGAGAGAATTAGCGAGCCAATTTGTGTACCTGACCTCTGTGATGAATCCCGCGTTTGTTAGGGGTTCAACTTCGTCGTTTACGGTTTTGGCACGTTCTGGGTTGCGTCTCTTTTGCTTGATTAGCTTATAGATTGGATCTACATGCAACTCATGGCATATGACTGATGGCTCGATCCGCGACATGTCTTCAGTTGTCCAAGTGAAGGTTGAAACATTGGATTGAAAGAAGTTGATAAGTTAATCCTTGAGATCTTTAAGGTCTGCTCCCACTCTGACGCATCTGATAGATAGTCCAGGTGCCGAGAAAGAGCTAACGTGTTGGGTCTCGTAACAAGGAGGCGTGAAAGTCTGTCTCTCTTATTCATGTTCAGAGGAGTTTATATACATGAGCTTGTGAGCCATAAGGCAATATTCTAAACGTATCCTACAAGATACAATATCTATGAATATAGGAAAGTTATACTAACTATAGATATTTACATAATACTCCTCAATACTCCCCCTCAAGTTGGAGCATGTAGGTCACAGATGCCCAACTTGCGAAGAAGATAAATGAACTGTGGTGAGCCAAGAGCTTTTGTGAGAGCGTCCGCAAGCTGGTTCGTCGTATGTACCTTAAATGTAGCAATGAGTCCAGCCTGTAGCGCATCACGTACAAAATGACAATCTGCTTCGATATGTTTAGTTCTCTCATGGAAAACTAGATTAGCAGCTATATGAAGAGCCGCTTGGCTATCACAAAATAGAGAAATGGGACCAGCATGTAAAATACCAAACGAAAACAACAACTCCCGATCCCACTTCAATTCACATGTGGTATAACGCATTGCTCGATATTCAGCCTCTGCTGAAGATAACGATACTGTCTTCTGCTTCTTAGTCTTCCATGCAATCGGAGAGCCACCAAGAAGGACCACATAACCCGTCAATGACCTTCTAGTAAGAGGACACGCTGCCCAATCTGAGTCACAATAAGCCGAAAGTTGGAGATCACTATCAGCTGTTAACAAAATGCCTTGTCCCGGACACCCTTTAAGATATCTCACAACTCGAAGTGCAGCCTCCCAATGTTTAACCTGCGGTTTCTGGAGGAATTGTGCAAGGACATGCACCACATATGCAAGCTCAGGTCGTGTTACCCCAAGATAGACTAACCGACCAACCAATCGTCTGTATCGTTCAGCATCTGTATATGGACCTTCCTCTTGGACTTGTAAACGGTGGTTTTGTTCGATGGGAGTAGTGACTGGTTTTCCTGCTAACAGTCCACATTCATCGATAATATCCAAAATATATTTCCGTTGAGATAAATAGATACCCTCTGGTGATCTAGCAACCTCAATACCAAGAAAAAACTTCAAGGGACCCAAGTCTTTCATCTTAAAGCATTCACTCAAATATGCTTTAAATGCAGAAATAGCTTCTGAATCATTTCCTCCAATTAGCAAATCATCAACGTAAACTAGTACGTATAACCGCATATCTCCCCGAGCCAAGTAAAACAATGAGTAGTCAGAGTATGTCTGCGAAAAACCATATCCAAGCAAAGCAGTTGTGAGCTTCGCGAACCAACACCGTGGCGCTTGTTTCAAGCCATAGAGCGATTTGCGAAGCCTACAAACTTTATTACTACCGGACGGATGGAAACCAGGAGGCAATGTCATATACACCTCTTCTTCTAAGTCTCCATGTAAGAACGCATTATGGACGTCCATTTGATGAACTTCCCATCTCTTTACAGCTGCAACTTTGAGAAACATTCGTATAGTTGTCATCTTCGCAACCGGAGCAAACGTCTCCTCATAATCCTTTCCTGCGATTTGTCTATCACCTCGGATAACAAGACGTGCTTTATGACGCTCAATAGAACCATCAGCATTATGTTTAATAGTGAATACCCAACGACAACCAAGGGCTTTCTTACCAGGAGGAAGATCTGTGATATACCATGTATCATTTAATTCAAGTGCATCGATCTCTGCCCTCATCGCTTCACACCATACCTTTATTCGAACAGCTTCAGCATATGTCTTTGGAGCAACTGCTGCTGTGACCGCGGCGAGAAATGCCTTGTGTTTATCTGAAAACCGTTCACATGTAACATAGTTTGAGATCGGATAAAGAACCGTACCTTGCGAAGAAGACGCTGGTGATGGTGGAGTGTGGTGCGAGGGGTCATTTGCACAAGTCGTGTAGAGAACATAATCATGCAATCGTGTTGACGTAGTACGATCTCGCTTTCCTCTACCAAGTTGTTCCACAACAATTGGCTCCGAACCAGAATCTGTATCAGTATCAACTTGTGGCGCAGTAACACTAATGGCTTGTGGTGTGTCATTACAATCAACACTCCCCCTGTCGTTTGTATTTTCCAGTATAATTGGTTCGTGGACATCTGTAACTACACCTTCTGTTCCTTGTGCTGTTGTAAGTTCATCATTCCATACACCTGAATGTGGTAAAGGCAATGGATCAACCAGATCGGTAGGAGGAGGCTTCGCGAATGGGAATTCCTTCTCATGAAACACAACGTCTCTAGATACAAAGTACTCTTCTTTCTCAATATCGAAAACTCGCCATCCTTTTTGACCATAAGGATATCCAACAAATATACATTTGCGACTTCTGTCACCAAACTTGTCTTTATCTCTAGATTTATTGTGAGCGAAACATAGACATCCAAAGACCTTCAACCTCTCAAAAGGTGGAGCCGAGCCATACAGTAGCTCATATGGCGTCTTACCTTGTAGAAGAGTCGATGGTGTCCTATTAATCAAATGAGAAGCAGCTAAGACACATTCTCCCCAAAAATTGATTGGTAGACTTGCTTGAAACATGAGTGAGCGAGAGACGTTCAGGATATGACGGTGTTTTCTCTCTACTCTGCCATTTTGCTGGGGCGTGTACACACAAGAAGTCTGGTGCAGTATCCCTTCTTGCCCGAAAAATGGCTTCAAACAAATGAACTCCGACCCATTATCACTTCTCACCACGCGAACCCGCTTGTCAAATTGCCTTTCAGCCATCGCACAGAATTGTTTAAGATGGTCTGTCACCTCTCGTTTCTCCTTTAAGAGATAAATCCAAACCGCCCGTGAATAATCATCGACAATTGTAAGAAAGTATGATGCACCAGATGAAGAAACAGTGCGGTAGGGTCCCCACACATCACAATGAATCAATGCAAATAACTCAGCAGCTTTATTAGTACTTTCTTGAAAACAATCGCGGGTTTGTTTAGCCCGAAAACATGTATCACAAACTACTTCTGTCTCAGACGGTTTCCCAACATCAACATGACTAGATAAAAATGACAAAATCCTATTTGATGGATGACCTAACCGGCGATGCCATAGATCCCTTGCCCCAACACTTGCTGCCGCTTGAGCTTGAGCACCAATAACACCACGAAAAATATAGACCCCTCCACACTCTTCACCCGCACCAATCAGCGTCTTCAAAGTACGGTCCTGCAAAACACATAATTCTTCAGTAAATGTAATAGATCCCTTTGTTGCTTTCAGCAGCTGAGCAACCGATATCAAGGAACATTTTAGTTCTGGTGAATATAGTACTCCACGTAGCCACAAATTTTCTCCTAAACAAAGATCTCCTTGTTTAGTAGCTACTGCATGATCTCCATCCGGCAACCCAATAGAGCATGGAAAGATAGTTATAACATTGCTTAAAAGATCAAGGTTCCATGTCATATGGTGGGAAGCACCTGTATCAATAATGAAGTCAACATTATCTTTCTTACCAGTCAACTTGTCAATAGACTCAGGTTGTTTGGTATTGAGAAACTTCACAACTGCATTCCATTGATCATCTGATAGGTTTGGGAGATTGCTGCGATCGAACTCTTGTCTTTTAAGAGAATTTGCCACTGCCTGAGGTTGGCCGAGCTGAGCATCAACTTGAGCAGCATGCGCTCTACCAGCTGGTACCATCCCTCGTCCTCTTCCTCCGATCATTCCACCTCCACGACCAATTCTGCCACCACGAGTTCCTCCTCTGTCATTACGACCACCTCTCTCACCCCACCATTCTGGAAATCCTTTTATTTGGTAACAATCAGAGATCGCATGACCATACTTGCCACAATGCGTGCAAGTGACGTCTTTTTCTCGATTAGTAACTGCAAAGGGACGAGCTCTATTTCCTGCATATGCAGAGAATCCAACAGCATCTGTGTGCTCATCTCTGTTTCGCGAGATAGTTTGTTGTCTTTCTTCTCGTATGATACGTTGGTAGACCTGAGACAATTTTGGCAGTGGCTCAATACTTATGATGGTGGAACGCACTGTTCCAAATCTCGCAGTGTCTAATCCATTAAGAAACGTATTAGTACGCTCCTCATCTCGATCTTCTTCTAGTTGTCTTGCCATCTCTCCACATGTGCATGACCGTATCGGCTTGTAAACCGCAAGTTCATCCCACAATTTTTTGAGCTTTCCGAAGTACACCATCACTGTGTCTCCTTGCTGTCTGCAGTTGGCGATCTCCGCTCGTAGTTCACTGATCCTTGGGCCATTCCCTGCAGAAAATTGCAGGTTCAAGTCATCCCACAAAGTTTTTACCTCGTCTACCATTGAAACCGATGTTTTGAGAGTCGGTTCGATAGTATTCATAATCCACGCAACCAGCATGGAGTTTACAACCTCCCACTGCTCAATATCCTCTGCAGTTGTGGGCTTGACAAGAGTTCCATCAATGAAACCCAATTTTCTCTTCGTCCGCAAGGCGTTCCGCACATGCTTACACCAATCTTCATAATTTTCTCCTCGTAACTGAACACTCGTGATCAGATTACCCGGTCCATCTGATGGATGAAGGTAGAACGGAGAATGAGTTGGATCCACCGCTGCAACCATCATCGCTTTCCCGCCGCCTTCCGCGATTTGGTTGTTGTTCGTCATCGTATGTTCTTCTTTTTCTCAATTTTTGTTTTTCTAAACCTGCTCTGATACCATAACAAGGAGGCGTGAAAGTCTGTCTCTCTTATTCATGTTCAGAGGAGTTTATATACATGAGCTTGTGAGCCATAAGGCAATATTCTAAACGTATCCTACAAGATACAATATCTATGAATATAGGAAAGTTATACTAACTATAGATATTTACATAATACTCCTCAATATCTCGTACAATGGATTGAGAACATACACCCAAAACATACAACAAACACACTACAATCGATTGGACTAATATAATTTCAAAAGCAAATCATAATTTCATAAACTTGATAATATAATTCAAGAATTAAAGATGGGAGATAGAGTAAAAGCTTATAATGAAAGAGAATAGAAGATTTATATAACGATAATAGACGATTTGGTAAAAAAAATACTATATATCCTTTTTTTTTGTTGACGTTGCTGGAGCGTTCAGCGGCCAAAAATTGTAAAGGAAAACAAAGAATTAACACATCAGCCTTGTTCGTTTCTCCGACGCAGCGTCTAAAAATTGACAAACAGATCAGAGAAATTTTAACGGTGTGTTGTTGTATAGTTGTCGCCGGTGACTGCCATTGCTCGTCTTCTCTGTATTTGTATTGCCGCTGAAAATAACAGCGTCTCCTACTCAGACGTTGACGTGTCGCTGGCGTCCAATGACTGCATCTTCTAACTCTCTAATTTGATTGGTTGCTGAGCTGTCATTGAAATTCCTTCACATTTTTTTATCGTTCTCGTTGACGCACCGCGTTCGGAAAACGAACAAGCTCATCAGTGCTGTTCGTTTGGCAGACGCAGATTCTTGTGGCTGCGGCTGAGGCTGCGGCTGCGTTAAACACAAATTGTTGTTGTTCGTGACGCAGACGCAGACGCAGCCTCAGCCGCAGCCGCAGATTGTTGTTCGTTTTGACGACGCATAACGTTAACGCTGACGCACGAAATTGACGCTGGACGCAGATTGTTGTTGTTCGTTTGGCAGACGCGGCGGCTATTATCTTTAATTTATATATTATTTTTATAAATTTGTATAATTATATTTTAAATAAATAATATGTAGTTTTAATATATTTACATCTATAAAATATTATATTAAATTGGTTATAAATTTTTAGTCAAATATATAAATATAACAACATTTTTTAATCAAATATTTTAAAATATAACAACATTTTAGTCATAAATGATAAGATAAATTAAAATAAAATATAGAGATAAAGACCAAAATAGACCAAAAAAAGTTTTTGTCCCAAAAATAGCACCCAAAGAAAAAAATGACCAAAATAGACTTTATTAAATGATGTAAATATATATTTATACATTTGGGTTAACTAATCTAAACTTAGGGTTTAGAGTTATGGGATGGGATTTTGGAGTTGAGATTTAAAAATTAAAATTTTTTTAAAATATTAAAATTTCCAAAATTAAAAAGGTCTATTTTGGTCATTTTTTCTTTCAAGGTCTATTTTTGTGATAAAAACTTCAAAAATGGCTATTTGAGAGATTTGTCCTAAAATATATCACAAAATAAGAGCTAAATATTATCAGGTTAATATATAAAGTAGTATGATATAACGTAGAACTTTCCTTTTGACCAAGACAAAAAACACATTTTATTCAAGTATCTAGATTACATATTTGCAAGGAATGGAGATGGATGTAAAAGAAACTTGATTTTGCAATTGAAATGAATGAATACTCAATCATCACATGTAACTTGGGTAGGAGGATTACAAGATTTTTTAGAAACAAATATTTCTCTGAACCAGGTATATGTATATCCAACTAATTGTTACAGAGACTCACAATTATTTAACAAGAGTAAGGAGGAAAGCAACAAGCGATACATATGTATATCAAACATGAAATCACTCTAAAACTACTACACTAGAAAGGAAGAAAGAAAACAGGTCAGGCCATTGCTTAAACAGCATCTCTATACGTCTGCCAAATCCTGTTTCACAAGCACATGACCAGTCAACTTCTTCCTCAGCTAGCGATCGTATACTTCTTTCTCAGCTGGTGATCCTTGGCAATATCTGAAACATATTTTAAAAATGAGTAGATCAATCAAAGAACCACATAAGTAAACATTAAAGGAAACAAGGGTATCTCACGTATATGCAAGGAAGCAGTAGAATAAGTTGACAAAAGACAAAAAAAATGAATGAAGATATTGGTTCAGTCAAACCGGCTTAAGTCACACAGCAGTAGCTTAACTACTTTGACTCTCTTAATTAGGAAACATATTCAGAACAAAGACAACGGTTATGTTCTAACATCGACTGAAACTAAACCGAGGAATTCAAATCTTTTACAAACGAGGAGAACTAAGCGTTAAGCATCAGTTCATCACTCAAACCAATAACTCACCACCTGATGATTCTTAATATGCTCTTTTAACAACATTCAGCAGAAGAATAAAACTCAAATCATATTAAAATTTGAAACTCATGATCTCCTGAATCCGTTTTGTTGCTGAAAATGTCATCTAATGAACAAAAGCTTCAAACTTTATGAGTTTCTGAAAGTCAATTACTTCATAGTTTCCAAAGCAAAACACAGAGAGAAAAATAACTTTTCTAATGACTAAAGCAGAACATAAAACGATTATCAGTAAACCAAACATAGACAGTTAACTAAAAGAGAGGGAGCTTGGAGATGGGTTTGAGTCGGAGAGCGAGAACTCGAGATGCGTCAGAGATCGAGAGAGCTCGGATATGGTTTGCGTCATAGATGGAGAGAGCTTGAGATGGGTTTGTGTCGGAGAAGAGATCGAGAGAGAGCTCAGAGATGGGTTTGCGTCGGATATCGAGAGAGAGCTCGAGATGCGTCGGAGATAAAGAGAGAGCTCGAGATGCGTCGGAGATCGAGAGAGAGCTCGAGATGCGTCGGAGATCGAGAGAGCTCGAGATGCGTGGAGATGGAGAGAGCTCGAGATGCGTGGTGATAAAGAGCGAGCTTGAGATGCGCCGGATATGGAGAGAGAGCTTGAGATGCTACAATGGAGGAGAAGAAAGCTCGAGATGCGTTGTCTGATTAGGTTTCTTTTTTGCAGCGTCTGATTAGGTTAGGCTGCGTCTATTAGGTTAGGTTTTTTTTTTGTAAATAATGAAATAGTTTAAGGGCAAAAGTGTAAATGCATAAGTAAACGCAGATTTTTTGACTCAACCGCTGATTTATTCGACGGTCAGATTTTATAAACGCCAGACGCAGCGTTCGGACGCAGTGTCTGAACGCAGATAACCGCGTCAATCAAACGAACAGCACTGATTTACATTTGCTAAAAAGGGACGCGTTGGTGTATGCTCGTTTTAACAACGCATTTCAAATTCTTGCGTAAATAATGAGACGTGTTGAGACATGTTAGTGACTGTTAATTTCCTCCACGATATACATCCATCCACAAATACATTTGCTAGAACTACCAGAGACCACCAAATAACAAAAACATCCAAAACCAAAAAAGATATGATTAAAAAAATTGTCAGAATACATAAAATATTCCACAAACCGATGGAACAAGCAGAGTTTTGCTTCTTTTTTTCATATACATCAAAAACGAACCAAAAGACAGCAAACTAATATTATAATGAGACTACATCACCAAATTAGACAGACTTAGGAAAATGTGGGGACAAGAGCTTTGCGATCTCTGTGAATCCAACTGTGTCTTTGTCACCGAAGATTGTCTTCAGTTTATCGTCGCATATGATCTGCTTCCTATTCTCAGGATTCTACAATAATAAAAACAGATGCATTCTTAAGATACAATCATCTCTGAACATAAACATCTAAGTCCAAAGCCACCTAAAGAAGATACTAAATCTCTAAAACTTTCAGACAGAACAAACCAAATTCGACAAACAAAACAGTTACTACATAACATAACTGCTTAGAATCCGACATTTGAACCCAAATACATTGTTCTATTACACAACAGAACTCAAAAGACTGAGTCTCAAGATACTAATTAACACAATAATCAAATCATTTTCCCCAAGAAATTTCAAAAAGACTGTTCAAACAACTTTTCTTAAACGCAACAATAGCTATATCTGCCAACTGAAGAAGATACTAAGTCTGTAAAATTATCCAAACCAAGCTCCAGAAACAAAACATGATGTCTTCAGTTACTACACAAGATAACATGCTTGGAAACAGACACTTGAACCCAAATACATTGTTCTATTACACAGAAGAACTCAAAAAGACTGTCTCCAAGATAAACACATGAATTAAATAAAATCTACACAAAAATTGCTCAAGTGACTTGCTAACGCGCAATTAAGTTGTGTTCTCTAACCATTCTACAGTCTCTGAGAAAGCAATCTCTCTAAGCGCATAAACAAGTGAAAAGGTAAAAAAAAAAAGAGCTAGAAAACCCTGAAAAACTGTACCTGGAGGTTGTTACCCTTGATATGCTCCCACACTTTCTTCACGGCGGCGGCACGAGAGAGCTCGCTTTCTCCGGCGAAGCTAGCCAGCGTCTGTGAGACCGGAACTGTCTTGAGAATCCCTTTTCCTTCTTTACCAGCTCCACTGCTCGCAGCCGCACTGGTTGTCGCCTTTGCCATCAGTGTCCTGCATCCTCCGAAAACCCTAGAAACTGCCGCCATGTCTTCTTCTTCTTCACACGCTTTGGAACTTTTTTTCAGCTGAGTGGAGAAACAACTTAAACCCTAACGGACCAATGTAGAAAGAGAGGCGCTTTTAATTTAACAAGGAGTGTATCTATATCGTTATGGGCCTTTATTAAACTTGTATATATGGGCTTTATTGGGCTTCGATCAAAATTGTTAAATACGGTATATGGGCTTTATTGGGCTTCGATCAAAATTGTTAAATACGGAAGATGATTAAATTCGTTTTTTTCCTCCCTCTCAATTCCATGAGTGGTGTTGGTGCATGACTTTTTTTTTTTGTGAATATATGTTAAATTTACTCAAAAAGAAAATACACTGTTTTTCCAACTTCTGCTACATTTTTATAGGAGAAGAAATCCAATTTTTTTTAAAGTTTTGTGTTATCTAGTGGAAAGCCACACCCCCAAGTGATATCATGTGCATTTAGCTTGATTTAAGTCTTTATTTTTGTACATCTTGATCATTTAGGTTAGCATTTAGACATTTTTAGGATCCATTTGCATGCATAAGCTTTTATCAGGTGTTGGAGTACACTTTAGAGGTGTTTGGAGCTATTTGGGTTCAAAAAAGAGGTGAAAATGATGCTTAGACGTGTATAAGAGACTAGAGTGGGCAGTGGCAGCGACCGGAGGCACCCGTGGCGGTCTTGAACGGGTCGGTGCAGCGGCTGGAGGCACCCGCTCGGCATCCTGGTGAACTGGTGAACTGGAACGGGGCGATGAAGCGGTTGGAGGCACCCGTGGTGGTCTGGAGCGGGTCGGTGCAGCTGCTAGAGGCACCCGCTCGCAAGTTGGCATTGATCTGGATCGGCTGGAGCGACCACATGCAGCGGGTGAAGCAGGCCGCGGCGAGCTGAAGCGGGTGCACACATCGACCCACTGCACCCGCTCTGGAACCCTTTTTTGGACGTTTTCATGACATTTTTTGGGCCATGTTAGGTTTGTTAACTGGGCCTATGAGTTTTAGAGTTGGAGTATAAATACTTTTAGAAACCTAATTTTAGAAAGTATGTTGTTTTCCATCTAAACTCAAGATCATTTTGGTGAAAGTTTGATACTTTAATCTATTTCTATCTTGTTTCTTGTGTTTAAAGTTGGGATCTTGCTTTCTAATCATGTTTAACCTTGAATCAACCATGGTTTTAAGGATTCTCATGAATATTAGTGAGTAGACTCATATTGGATCTATAGGTTAGGTAGATTAGGGTGATTAAGTGGATGTTTAGGATGTCTCTTGCTTGATTAACATTGTTCTATGCTTATTAAGTGTCTTTAATGCTAGTTTAGAGTGATCAAGACTAAACTAGATCTATAGACATTTTATGCACCACAAGTATTTCTTAAAATGTCTGAACCAACTTGATATTGCTCTAGCATGAATAACCAAAGACCTTTGATGTTATGACTGCTAGATGGTTAGTAGACTAGTGATTCATGCATGCTTGATTGTGTTAGGCCAATGACCATTGATGTTTAATGCTTGATTAATATAGGGAATATTGCCATGACTGTGGATTAGTATATTCTATGAGTTCTAGACCTATAGACTTGTTGATTGTTTTGTTTGAACATCCTAGACTGAAGCTTGATCACCCGATATCAATTACCTTTGCTCATGGATCCATCTTTAGTTATAGATTGAAAGTTTGATTCTTGCACTCATATCTTGCTTAAGTTTATAGGTTCTTAACTTGTTACCAATCATCTATCTTTTTAATTGTTTAGATTAAGCTTGATGACCTGTATTCTTGGTGTTTGAAATCGACTTAGGATGGATTGACTCTTAAGTACTACAACTAGACTTAGGATTAAACGTATCCCTATCAAGTTTTGGCATCGTTGCCATTTCTAAGTTTGATTTTGACATTGACATTTGGTCATTGCTTGAGACTAAGCCTTATTTTCTTTTATTTGTTTACTGACACTCTTTCTTCATTCCTCTCTGAATCATAGGTGTATGAACTTGTGGAGCAGAGGACCAACAGATCTTGTTCCAAGAGTAGACAACATCAGAGCTTTAGAGAGAGAACTAGCAAGAAAGAGAAGAGAAGAGCGACTGGTTCATTTGGACAGATTGGGGTTAGAGATGGATGGTCATCAAGATAACCCTCTTCAAGATGAAGTCTATGGAGCTGACAACCATGGAAAACACCCACAAGAAGTTCCACATGGGGGAGCTCAGGATGGAAATGGTCAAGGAGCTGCAAACCTTCGGCCACAACACCCCCCACGCCAACCTCGGGCGATTGGAACATATGACCAGCCCAATATCCATGGGAATAGGGCTGGCATTCGTCCTCCTGCTGTGGAGAACAACAACTTCGAGATAAAGTCCAGCTTGATCAACATTATCCAGAGCAACAAGTATCATGGACTAGCTTTGGAGGATCCTTTGGATCATTTGGACAACTTTGACAAGTTGTGTGGTACAGTGAAGATCAATGGCATTTCAGAAGATGCCTTTAAGCTGAGACTATTCCCCTTTTCTTTGGGAGATAAAGCTCATACCTGGGAGAAAGCTTTGCCAAGATCATCTATTGAGACATGGGATGAATGCAAGACAGCTTTTCTCAACAAATTCTTCTCCATATCACGAACAACCAAGCTACGGAATGCAATCTCAGGATTCCAACAAAAGAACTTGGAAGGATTTGGGGAAGCTTGGGAAAGGTTCAAGGGATTTCTGTCTCAATGCCCACATCATGGCTTCACCAACGAGAGTATCCTAAGCACCTTCTACAGGGGAGCATCGCCTAAATATCACAATATGTTGGACACAGCCAGCAATGGCTTCTTTAGGCAGAACTGCTCAAGATGGAATGCAGCTTGTGGAGAATATGGCTCAGAGTGACTCGGTTTATAATGAAGATTATGATAGACAAAACCGAGGAAGCGGTGGTGAAGACTCTAGTACAAGGAAAGAACTGAAGTCTCTACAAGAGAAGCTAGACTTGCTTCTTCTAGATAGAGCAAACCAAGAGAAGGTGAACTTTGTTGGAAAGAACAACCAAGAAGTGGATTTTGAGGTCAATGAAGTAGATGGTTTGGAAGGACAACAGGAGCTCTGTTTCATCAATGCTAATGGCCAATGGTATAGGAAAGAACCTAACTTCCAATACCAAAACCCATACCCAAACAAGCCCCAACACCCAAACAACTACCAGCAAAAACCTCAATACAACAACCAGCAAGGCGGCTACCCACCCAAACAACCATACCCTCCCGGTTTCTCCCCTAAACCCAATCAGTCTACTCAAGGCACCTCCTCCCAAGCTCCGCCTAGGGATCCCAGCATAGAGTCTATGTTTAAGCAGCTTTTGGAATCTCAAGCACGCAATGAGAAAACCATTGGAGACGAACTGAAACACATCCACACCAAGATTGATGGGAGCTACAATGAGCTCAACAACAAGTTCAAAGCCTTGGAGAATCAGTTTGCTTCAATGAGTTCCAACTCCAAAAGACCTATGGGATCACTTCCTGGAAAATCTGAGCAAAATCCCAAGGAAACTTTGAACTCCATTACCCTTAGGAGTGGTAGAGAACTTCCTACAAGAGTTCTCATTAAGGATAATGAGAAGCAAGATGGGGAGGTGGCCATCAACCTTGATGATGATGTTGTGCTAGTGGATGAGAAGGTTAATGAGGAGATTTTAGAGAAAATAGTTGAAGCCAAGGGAAAGGAAAGGTTGGAGAGGAAAAGAAGAAAGTAGACAAGACTGCAGTTCCTCCTTCTTCAAACAGAGCTTCATTCACCCCTCCTCCCTATGAACCCAAGCTTCCATTTCCTGGGAGATTCAAGAAGCAACTGTTGGAAAAGTACAAAGTTCTTTTTGACAAGCAAATGAGTGAAGTCCAGATCACTATGCCCATCATTGATGCTTTCATGCTTGTCCCTCAGTATAGTAAGTTCCTCAAGGATGCTGTGACTCAAAAGAAAAAGGAGATGGAAGGGATGGTGGTCCTTACACATGAATGTAGTGCAATCATCCAGAGATTGACTGTGCCAAAGAAGCTAGAAGATCCAGGCAGCTTCACACTGCCATGTTCTATTGGACCCTTGAAGTTTGAAAGGTGTTTGTGTGACTTGGGAGCTAGTGTGAGTTTGATGCCTCTGTCGGTTGCTAAGAAGCTTGGTTTCACTCAGTACAAGAAGTGTAGGATCTCCCTGGTGTTAGCTGATCGCTCAGTGAAACTTCCTATTGGCATCTTGGAGGATCTTCCCGTGATGGTGGGGAATTGTGAGATTCCAACAGATTTTGTGGTGCTTGAAATGGATGAAGAAGCCTAAAGACCCTTTAATCTTTGGAAGACCTTTCTTGGCTACTGCTGGAGCCATAGTGAATGTCAAAGATGGCAAGATTGACCTCCACCTTGGGAAGGGAAACACCCTTCGTTTTGATGTTAAGGAAGTGATGAAGAGACCAACAATCCAAGGCCAAGCTTTCTATATCGAGGCCATGGATGCTCTAGCTGATGAGTTTCTTGAGGAGATGGCACTTGAAGACTCTCTACAACATGCTCTAACAGTTGATAGAGGAGTCCAACTGATTGAGGATAGGGTGAGCACTGAGTATGTGAAGATGTTAGACTCCCACAAGGAGAAGGTTGCTGATGACATGTTCATGAAGCTGCCCCACATCACTCACCAAGCTGCCTCAGTCTCTTCCCAAGAGGAGCTTCAACAAGATGACTGGAGTGAGCTCAAAGCACCCAAATTGGAGCTTAAACCTCTTCCCATGGTGTAAGGTATGCTTTTCTTGGAACTAATGACACATACCCTGTAATTGTGAGTAGCCAACTCAGTGAACACCAATTGTCTAAACTTTTAGTTGAACTTAAAAAGTATAGAAAAGCAATTGGCTACTCACTAGAAGACATAAAGGGGATATCACCCTCTTTATGCATGCATAGGATACATCTAGAGGATGAATCAATGACTTCTATAGAACATCAAAGAAGGTTGAACCCCAACTTGAAGGATGTTGTTAAGAAAGAGATTCTCAAACTCTTAGATGCTGGTGTAATTTACCCTATCTCAGATAGTACTTGGGTATCTCCTGTGCATGTAGTCCCAAAGAAGGGTGGTATCACTGTCATTAAAAACGATAAGGATGAATTGATACCCACAAGAACAATAACTGGTCATAGAATGTGCATTGATTACAGAAAACTTAATGTTGCATCAAGGAAAGATCATTTTCCATTGCCATTCATTGACCAAATGCTTGAGAGACTTGCAAATCATCCCTATTATTGTTTTCTTGACGGGTACTCAGGGTTCTTCCAGATACCCATACATCCCAATGATCAAGAGAAGACAACTTTCACATGCCCTTATGGTACCTTTGCCTATCGAAGGATGTCATTTGGGCTATGTAATGCACCAGCAACCTTTCAAAGGGCAATGATGTCTATCTTCTCTGATCTTATTGAGGATGTCGTGGAGGTTTTCATGGATGACTTCTCTGTGTACGGATCTTCTTTTGCTGTGTGTTTGTCAAATTTGTGCAGGGTCCTACAGAGATGTGAGGAGACAAACCTTGTGCTGAATTGGGAAAAATGTCACTTCATGGTCAACGAAGGGATTGTGCTTGGGCACAAGATTTCAGAAAAGGGTATTGAAGTAGACAAGGCAAAGATCGACGTGATGGTTAGTTTGGCTCCACCAAAGACTGTCAAAGACATAAGGAGTTTCTTGGGTCACGCTGGTTTCTATCGAAGGTTCATCAAGGATTTTTCCAAGATTGCTAGACCTTTGACCAAGCTGTTGTGCAAGGAAGCAGTTTTTGAGTTTGATGAGGAGTGTCTAAGTGCGTTCAAGAAGCTGAAAAGTGAGTTGATTAGTGCTCCAATAGTCCAACCACCTGACTGGGACCTTCCATTTGAGATCATGTGTGATGCAAGTGACTATGCAGTGGGAGCAGTTTTGGGTCAAAAGAAAGACAAGAAGAGCCATGTGATCTACTATGCTAGTCGAACCTTGGATGATGCTCAAACAAGATATGCCACAACAGAGAAGGAGCTTCTTGCGATAGTGTTCGCCTTTGAGAAGTTTAGGAGCTACCTGGTTGGCTCTAAGGTGGTTGTCTACACTGACCATGCCGCTTTGAGACACCTGTTGGCCAAGAAAGACGCTAAGCCTAGACTGTTGAGATGGATCCTATTGCTGCAAGAGTTTGATCTAGAGATCAGAGACAAGCCAGGTGTTGAGAATGGTGTAGCTGATCACTTGTCAAGACTGAGAGTCGAATGTGGAGTGCCTATTGATGAGGGTCTCCCGGAAGAACAAATCATGGCTATTAGAGCAGTTATAGATTTGTGCAACACAGGCAGGAAGTTGGAGGAAGCCAAGGCGAGTGAAGAAAAGGAACCATGGTATGCTGATTTGGTAAATTACTTAGCCTGTGGGAAGGAGCCATTGAATCTTGAAGGTTATGCAAGGAAGAAGTTCTACAAGGATGTGAGAAGGTACTTTTGGGATGAGCCTTACCTTTACATCCTTTGCAAAGATCAACTTTATAGGAGAGTAGTGGCTGAAGAGGAAGTTGATGGGATCCTTACACACTGTCATGGATCATCTTATGGAGGCCACTTCGCTACTTTCAAGACTGTTGCAAAGGTGTTACAAGCTGGGTTCTGGTGGCCGCACATGTTCAAAGACACACAAGACTTTGTCTCGAAATGCGATTCTTGCCAGAGGAGAGGAAACATCACTAAAAGGAATGAAATGCCTCAAAACCCCATCCTAGAAGTTGAGGTATTTGATGTCTGGGGTATTGATTTCATGGGGCCATTCCCTTCTTCTTTTGGCAACAAATACATTCTTGTGGTTGTGGACTATGTGTCAAAATGGGTGGAAGCTCTGGCTAGTTCCACAAATGAAGCTAAAGTTGTCCTGAAGATGTTCAAGAGTGTGATCTTCCCAAGGTTTGGGGTCCCAAGGGTGGTTATAAGTGATGGAGGTTCTCACTTCATCAACAAGCTCTTTGAGAACCTTCTGAAAAAGAATGGAGTTAAGCACAAGGTAGCCACCCCATATCATCCTCAAACAAGTGGGCAGGTTGAAGTTTCTAACAGAGAGATCAAAGGTATTTTGGAGAAGATTGTGGGAACTACCAGAAAAGATTGGTCTAGCAAGCTGGATGATGCTCTTTGGACTTACAGGACAGCCTACAAGACTCCCTTAGGCACCACACCATTCAACCTAGTCTATGGGAAGTCTTGTCATCTACCAGTTGAGCTTGAGTACAAAGCCTTGTGGGCTGTCAAGTTGCTTAACTTTGATATCAAGACGGCTCAAGAGAAACGGTTGATCCAGTTGAATGAGCTTGAAGAGATAAGACTTGATGCATTCGAAAGCTCAGCCATCTACAAGGAGAGAACCAAAGCTTTTCACGATAAAAAGATCTTGAGAAGGGAGCTCAATGCTGGTGATCAGGTTCTTCTCTTCAATTCAAGACTCAAGTTGTTCCCTGGGAAACTCAAATCAAGGTGGTATGGTCCCTTTAAGGTGAAGGAGGTTAAGCCATATGGAGCAGTGGTGCTATGGGCCAAGGATGGAACTCACTTCACAGTTAACGGGCAAAGGGTGAAGCTGTATTTGGGCACTACATCAGAGGAGGAAGGAACATCTGTTTCACTCTCCAACCCTTCCACCGCCTAATCACACAAGCAAGAAAGTTAATCTAGAGACTTAAAACAAGCTCACTTGGGAGGAAGTCCCATGTCTATCTCTGTGTATATATTTTAAAACTTTCTTGTTTTGAACCTTTTGATTTGTGTTCTTAGTTGTTTCAGGTCGATCAAACAATAACAGGGGTCAATAAGTGTTTCAGCTTCAGAAGAGCTATAAAAAGGGCGCAGAGCGGGTAGATGCAGCGGGTAGGCTGACCCGCTCCAGGATGGCGCGGGGTCACACCGCGGGTCCAGCCACCCGCTCGCAGATGCATTAACCTCCCTCTGTCTAGCGCGGGTGAACGGCGTGGGTGAGCCTACCCGCTCGCGACACAAGCAAGAATTGAGCATGTCTGGAGCGGGTGCGCACAGCGGCCAGAACTACCCGCTCCACCCTGGCGTGGGTGTCCATTGCGGGTGAGGCTATAGAATCCAAGAATGCAAATAAGAATAACTCTCTTATTAATCTCTTAAGGAAAATCACTCAAAACCTTAAGTTCTTAAACTCTAAAAACTCCTTAACTATGTCACACCTTGACACCTTCTTATATATTAGATTATTAAACTCCTAATCCTAATAGGTAATATATCTAGATAACTCCTAAACATATTATAAATCCTATCTTCCATAACTCGGTAGGATTAGGTCTTTGACTTGAATCTTAAGTTTCCTTTTCCTTCAAGCTTAAGTCAACATTCTCCCCTCTAAGCTTGAACTCGATCTCCGACTCGCCTCCATGCCTAAACTCCGGTTTTGTTAGCTCCTTAACTCCAATGAGCTCTCTCATTTCTTTGAATTTTATTCTTCCAAGAGCTTTGGTTAAGATATCCGCCCTTTGCTCATTCTCAGGTACATGCTCAACCTCTATCCGTCCATCTTCCACGCATTCCCTTATAAAATGAAATCTTGTATGAATGTGTTTACTACGTCCATGAAACACCGGGTTCTTTGTCAATGCGATTGCAGACTGATTATCTATTCTGATGATAACTTTATCACACAACCTCGGGTCAATCTCTCCAAGTAAATCTTGCAGCCAAATGGCTTGTCTCGCAGCCTCTGTTCCTGCCATAAACTCAGCTTCACATGATGATAATGCAACAATGTCTTGTTTTTGCGAACACCATGTTATTGGACTTTCTCCCAAGTAGAAAACATGACCGGTTGTACTCTTGCCATCATCTGGATCTACGTTGTGACTACTATCGCTGTAGCCTATTAGCTTTGTCGAACTTTGTCCCGACCGTTTGAACGTGAGTCCGTACATGGTGGTTCCTCTTAAGTACCTCAAGCATTGTTTCATGGCAGCCGCATGAGATTCCCTCGGTTGCTGCATATAACGACTCAAGACTCCTACACAGAAAGACAAGTCCGGCCTCGTATGGAGGAGATAACGTAAGCATCCGACATTCCTTCTATAGTTAGTAGCATCAACCTCTTGTTCATTATCAGCTGTCGATAACTTGATTCCAGAATCCATGGGCGTATGAACTAGATTACAATCTTTCATGCCAACTTCTTCTAAAATCTTCAAGGCGTAATTCCTCTGGTTTAAGGTTATTCCTCCTTGATGTTGTACGACTTCTATTCCAAGATAATAAGTTAATTTTCCAAGGTCACTCATCTCAAACTTTGATGACATCTCCTCCTTGAATTCGTTTATCAGCTTCAAACTCGTCCCCGTAACGAATAAATCGTCGACGTAGACTGCAACAAGCAACTGCTCCTCGTTCACTCTCTTTTGATAAACCGATGGTTCCTTTGCACATTTTTTGAACCCGAAACCTCTGAGTATTCCGTTTAGCTTATCGTTCCATGCTCGCGGTGCTTGCCTTAGGCCATATAGTGCTCTATTAAGTTTGTAAACTTTGCTCTCGGATCCTTTCTCCACAAAACCATCCGGTTGTGATACATAAACAGTTTCTTTTAATTCTCCATGGAGAAAGGCTGTCTTTACATCAAGATGATGTATTTCCCAGCCGCCTGAAGCCGCAAGATTGATGAGAAGTCGTATAGTTTTGATCCGAGCAACTGGTGCAAACACTTCGTCGTAGTCGATCCCATATTTTTGTACATATCCTTTTGCAACGAGACGAGCTTTATACTTGTTAATGCTTCCATCAGAGAATTTCGTTTTATCTTGAATACCCATTTTAATCCTGTTGCTTTCGCCCCTGATGGAAGATCCACAAGTGTCCATGTGTTGTTTTTCTCAATCGAATGAATCTCGTCCTCACAAGCACACATCCATTCTTTCGATTGTATGGCCTCGGAAAAATCCCTTGGTTCACTGTTCAGAATCATAAGCAAGAACTCCCCTTCTTCTTCTACAAGTAGTACGTAGTCTTCAAGATATTTTGGTTTATAGACTTGCCTTTGTGACCTTGTCAATGGTATCTCATCTTCTTCTTCGCCATCATGAGACAACATCTCTTCCTTCTCGGTTTCTCTATCCTTTGTTTCCGCCTTCACATGTTCATCTCCATCTTCTGTAATGCCGTGATTTCCGAAATTTCCAACCATAACCTTAAAGTTACCTGATCTGTTTTGCTCCGAGTTGTTCTGAATCCAATTCCACCCTTTAGTTTCGTCGAAAACCACGTCTCGACTAACTATTATTCTTTGAGTTCTCGGATCATACATTCGATATGTCTTAGAACCAGGCTCAATACCGAGGTGTACCAGCATGCTAGACCGATCTTCTAGTTTCTTCAGATGAGGTTTTACTGCTTTTGTGTACCCTATACACCCGAATGTTCTGAGGTGGCTGATGTTCGGTTTCTTGTTGCGCAAGATTTCATATGGAGTTCGATCATTAAGGGCTCTTGTAGCTACTCGGTTCAAGATGTAGGTTGAATGCCTTGTTGCTTCCCACCAAAGATAATATGGCATCTGCATGTGTTTTAGTATACTTCGCGTCATCTCCATTAATGTTCGGTTGCGACGCTCCACCACTCCGTTCTGCTGTGGAGTATACGGGGCTGTGAGATGACGCTTGATGCCTGAGTTTTCGCATAACGAGTTGAATTCACTTGATACAAACTCTCCTCCTCTGTCTGTCCTGAAGGTCCTTATGGTTGCCATTGTTTCTTGCTCCACTATACTCTTAAATCGTTTAATTTTTTCGAAGGCCTCACCTTTTTCTTTCAATAAGATAGTCCACATGTACCTGGAGTGATCGTCAATGAGGACGAAGATGTATCTATTACCTGGGATTGTACTTGGTGTTATTGGACCGCATAGATCACCGTGTATCAGCTCAAGTATGTTGCTTGCACGGTACGAGGTTGCTTGAGGGAACACTTGTCTCGTTTGTTTTCCTAGTAAACATGAGCTGCATATTTCTTTGTCGAACTCAACATGTGGCATTCCCAAGATAAGTTCCCGTCGTAACATTAGTTTTATTGTCTCGATATTCACGTGTCACAGCCTTGCGTGCCACCGGCTTGAATCGCTGCTCTTTGATGAGAGTAAACACACTGGTTCTTTGATTTCCATACGTACCTTGTATAACCGGTTTTTCGATCTCATGGCCCTTACAAGCAGCTTGCCGTTACAGTCGTGCATGGTTAAGTATTCACCTCTTAACCTTACGTCACATCCTGATTCTGTTGCTTGACCAAGACTAATGATATTGCTTTTGAGATCCGGGATGAAATATACGTCAGTCATGATTCTTGCTTCTCCATCACGATCTATAAACTCAATAGATCATTTTCCCTTGATATCTATACGAGAATCATCGCCAAATTTTACCTTACCCGTAATTGACTCGTTAATATTGGCAAAGTATCTTTTATCTCCTGTCATGTGATTGCTAGCTCCGTTATCAAGATACCATATATTATCCTCACCAAGACTCCTCTCATATTTGTTTGGTATAACTTTTCCTTCATTCAGATACACTATCTCATGCATCATGAGCTCATCCGCATTTTGTGTATCATCCTTTTCATTCTCCTGCTCTGATACCAAATATAGAATCCAAGAATGTAAATAAGAATAACTCTCTTATTAATCTCTTAAGGAAAATCACTCAAAACCTTAAGTTCTTAAACTCTAAAAACTCCTTAACTATGTCACACCTTGACACCTTCTTATATATTAGATTATTAAACTCCTAATCCTAATAGGTAATATATCTAGATAACTCCTAAACATATTATAAATCCTATCTTCCATAACTCGGTAGGATTAGGTCTTTGACTTGAATCTTAAGTTTCCTTTTCCTTCAAGCTTAAGTCAACAGAGGCCACCCGCTCACGAATTTCCTAACTATGCCGAACTCTGGCGCGGGAGTATGGAGCGGGTAACATCACCCGCTCTAGGCTCAGACTTATCCACAGCGGGTGAGCACCGCGGGTGGAAGCACCCGCTCGCGAAGCCAGAACTCCCCAACCCTGTCTGGCGCGGGTGGTGGCCGCGATCAGCTTACCCGCTCGCGAAGACCGAGTTACGGCGCGGGTAGCTCCTGCGGGTGACCACACCCGCTCCACCTTCTCATCATGGGCCCAGGTAAGTCACTTTTCCCTATAATTTTGTGGGACCCACCTATTTCACCCTAACCCTACACCCTCTCTCCCTCTCTCCCTCTCTCACGATTCAGTTCCCCACTTTCACCCCTAAGGCAAACTCTCTCTCAACTCCCAAAATCACAAACTCACTCAATCTTCATCAAATCATCTCATTGCTCTCCACAACTCTTAGCTTTCAATCCCTTAGTCTATTTCCAGATTCCAAGTTAACTTCAAGCAAGGTATGCAATTTCAAATTTCCAGATTTTAGACTCAAGAACCCTAGAAATTGAAATTTGATTTCTTTATTTCTCTTTGGCTTGATTCTCATACCTTAGACTAGGGAAAGCTTATATAGGATGATGGGTTGACTGATTGGTGTTAGATTAGAGTGAAATTTGAGTTTTGAAAATTAGGGTTCTTGAGATTTGGAGATTTTCGAAATTGACTCTTCCTCATGTTAACCTTCACATAGCTTGAGCAATTGAGATGTACTAGGGCTTCAACAAAGTGTCTACTCAATTTAGAACCAAATTGCCTTATGAGTTTTGCTTAATTGTAACTTTCATGCAATTTCTTATTGAGATGTTGACTCCTTTGTTTACTTCACCTTGTTCCAATTCCATCATGCTAACATTCTATCAAGCTTCACCATTTTGCAGGAATTATAGGACACAAGAACAAGGAAAAGATGGAAGCTGAAAAACGGAAGCTGCTAGAAGGGAGACCGCCCTGCGGGGAAAAACTTTGCCGGCTGAACCGACTTTCTCACGGGGTGATAAGGCAACAAGGCAGCAACCTCATGCTGCACCGAGTTCTAAGGAGAAGGAAACAGGGAGAGGTGCAGGATCCTCTACGAGACCAGGGAGTACCGGTAGTGGTGCGGGAGAACCAGCTCCTCACAAGAGAGTAAGGGTTTCCACCTCCAAAGGAAAGGAGGTCGTTGTTGATCGTGATCGCAGCATCAAACCAAGTGCCTCCCAGCTGTATGAGCACTTGATGAATGGTGTGTCGTGGCTTCCCACACGGTTCGCCGACACCAAGATGATGAGATCATTGGGGATTGATCAAGATGTTCAGACCTTGTTAGAGCTCCTGAACATGCCTAGCTTCTACGTTATGGTACACCCTACCCACCAAGAAGTCTCTTGTAAATTCTTGGCCACCCTCGACGCTACATTCCACTCTGATCCTTAGCATATCAGTGAGGGATGGGGAAGGATCAGGTTCAAGGTCAATGGCAAAACTCAGCACATGACCTTCAGAGAAATTGGCGAAGTGATGGGGCTTCAAGATATGGAGGAAGCCAATCTCCCTAGGATCAGGGATGTACCAAAGAATGTCTGGAAGTTGATCACGGGGAACAAGCATGCTACAGGGCATGACAAGAATTCAGCCATAAGACATCCTTCCGTGCGCTATCTCCACCAGATCCTAGTCCACACTCTGTTCCCAAGGAAGAAACCCGACACAGTGAACGAAGAAGAGTTGATGCTGCTCTACCAAGCCCTCAGAACCTTCTCCACACCCGCTCAACTTGGTCTACCTAGCATTGATGCCTTTAGTGACTTTGGGATGGTGGGGTTCTTCGTGCGGCGCCTAATGTACTACCGGGATTGGGCATGGACGACATCTGACCCGGCTCCTCAGATTGGTATTGGTGGTATGATCACCCCTCTTCTCATAGCTAGAGGGATAGACTTGGGCAATGATGCCAAAGGACCATTATTCATAGATGGTCCTTACCTGCGGACTGCCACATACCTTCACGGGCGATATGAAGGCAGCCTTGTCTACTCCTACCTGCTCCACGGGACACCGGTCGAGTTGTTGCTTCCGAACAGAGAGCTCACCAGTTTGGACAACCCGGGGATAATCAGCTTCGACATTGCTCAGGGAGAGTTTCTTGGACCCCATGGCCCCTTGGACCCCATGGCCCCTTGGACCCCATAGCACTGAACAGGAGGAAGAGAGCTGGTGTGAGAGCTGATGACATCCATGAGGACCCTGCTCCTCTCTATGGACCTCCTCGCTATCACTTTGATCAGTACATAGGAGCCATTCCACTGGGTCCTCTTCGAGACGCCCATGACCAGATTGGGAAGCTGCAGCGCTGGAACAAAGCTCAAGACAGAGCGTTCTTCAAGCTCAAGATGAAGTATAAAGAGCTGAAGAAAACAATGAAGTCACAAGCTAAAGCTTCAGCTCAGTTCATGAAGAAGGTGGCTGATCTTTTGGTCAAGGGAGGGGTAGCTGGATGCAGCTCTGAAGACTTTGTCATGAGGACACCCCAACCTCACCATTATGATCATGTGGAGGACCCCTCTCTGGCACTAGGTCCCCCACTCTCCGCTGCCCAGCTTGAGCGACTGCGAAGAAATCCCATTGTTCCCCCGTCCAACTCAGGCAACCTTTCACCCTCCTTTGATTCTACTGATGATGGAGGCGATGATGATGAGGCTACCAGCGGTCCTCAAGGGTACTACACCTCCTTCCCCGATGACACATGGGATGATGCCTTCGGGTACAACCCCTACAGCTAAAAGGTACTCCTCCACCCTACTCTTGTATATAGCATTTTATAGTTTCTTTTTATTCACCTTTATTTTCGGTATCTCTCCTCTACTTGGACACCCAGACACTGTGTGTATCAAGTTGGGGGGGGGGGGAGAGCACCAAGTTGCTAATATCCCCTTTTGTTTTTGATCTTTTGAGTGTTGCATTGCATAGACTTATTGCATATAAAAAAAAAACAAAGCATCTGCATTGTTAGGATAGCATCTGCATTGTTAGGATAGCATTCATACATTGGGAGATAGCTTAAGGAAAGAACTCATGCAAAAAACTCAATGTGACACCCTTATCAATATTGGTAAGTAGCCTGAGCATTTTTTAAAAGACTTGCACACTTCGAGCCTTGAAAACTCCTCTTGAAACTTGCTGGATTGACGAAACTTGCTTACTCTTGAAACCAACTCCAAATGAATTAGAGTTTAATGAGTCTTAATTCTCTTGCACATGGGCATTTGCATACTTAGTCATGGATCTGATACACATTTGGGTTACCTTATTCCATTCATTATCCTGTTGATAACCCAAATGGCACCCCACACCCATTATCCCTTACCATTCTTTGAAGCCACCATTGATTTGTTTGTGTGAGGTCTCTTATTGATAGCTTGTCATGTGCAAAATCTTGAGTGTATTGGGAGCGACATAGGTTTGTTCTCATCTTTTGCTAGCATTAGGACCTCATTTGAGCTAGCGATTAGGAGGGTAGTTGGGGTTTGTGTGCTTGTGAGTTAAGATCTTGTATTTGGGAAAAGAGATGAACAAAAAGAGTGTTATGAAAAGAGAAGCCTCTAGGGACAGAAAAGAAACAAGAAAAGAAAAGCTCTAAGTTTGTTAAATAGATACCCCAAAAAAGAAAGAAAAAAAAAAAAGAAACAATAAGAGAATGGGGAAAGGAAGAGCTACTATAAGAGTTATCGAAGATAGAAAGTCCCTAGTTGGTTGAGATAAAGAAATGGAAAAGAGAGTGTTCATTGAGTGAGTGTGAGATGAGTGTTATCTATGGGCATTGGGGTGGAGAAGAAGGGTAGAGCATGGAATCACCTAGGACAAGGGTAGTTTGATGAGAACCGGTCTATGTATGCGTGAATTGCTCCTGGTCTTAGATAAATTTTGCATATTGATCAAGTTCATGTTCTTGAGTGAGCCACTTTGAAAAGATGCATTAGGAACCTTCTCTTCCTTCACATTAGACCATTTTCACTCACCAAACCAAATGACTGAGATCAAGTCCCCATTTGCAAGAGTTCACCATTATGTTTGTGCCAATGAATGTGAGGGTTGGTTGATTGATTTGCTTGTGGAGTCTTGGTGGTAAGTGTAAAGATTTAGGAGTTGAGATAGGCCTAGAGAAGTTAGAGTTTTTAGGAGACTGCTTTTGCTACTTGGTAATATTTTGTAAGGATGTCACACTGATGGTTTTGAAGAGTATCTTTCGGTTTAATCTCCCAATCTGTCATTCTTTTTCCCTTTGCACTCGAAAGTTCACTTGTGGACAAGTAAAGGACAAGTTGGGGGGAGTTGATATCATGTGCATTTAGCTTGATTTAAGTCTTCATTTTTGTACATCTTGATCATTTAGGTTAGCATTTAGGCATTTTTAGGATCCATTTGCATGCATAAGCTTTATCAGGTGTTGGAGTACACTTTGGAGGTGTTTGGGAGCTATTTGGGTTCAAAAATGAGGTGAAATGGATGCTTGTAGCGCACGAAAGGAACCAGAGCGGGCAGTGACAGCGACCAGAAGCACCCGCTCGGCATCAGAGTTCTTGGAGCGGGTGGCCAGCGTGGGTGAGGCCAACCGCTCGGTACCCGGGTGCATTTGGAGCGGCTGGATGCAGCGGGTGGAGGCAGTCGCGGGGCCAGGGAGCGGCCGGGTGCAGCGGGTAGAGCGATCACTCGCGAAGTGACACAAACCCGGGTATCGGCTGGAGCGACCACACGCAGCGGGTGAAGGCCGCGGTCCCTGGAGCGGGTGCAACACCGCGGGTCCAGCCACCCGCTCTGGAACCCCTTTTGGACGTTTTTATGACATTTGTTGGGCATGTTAGGTTTGTTAACTGGGCCTATGAGTTTTAGAGTTGGCAGTATAAATACTTTTAGAAACCTAATTTTAGAAAGTATCTTGTTTTCCATCTAAACTCAAGACCATTTTGGTGAAAGTTTGATACTTTAATAGTTTAATCTATTTCTATCTTGTTTCTTGTGTTTAAAGCTGGGATCTTGCTTTCTAATCATGTTTAACCTTGAATCAACCATGGTTTTAAGGATTCTCATGAATATTAGTGAGTAGACTCCTATTGGATCTATAGGTTAGGTAGATTAGGGTGATTAAGTGGATGTTTAGGATGTCTCTTGCTTGATTAACATTGTTCTATGCTTATTAAGTGTCCTTAATGCTAGTTTAGAGTGATCAAGTCTAAACTAGATCTATAGACATTTTATTCACCACAAATGTTTGTTAAAATGTCTGAACCAACTTGATATTGCTCTAGCATGAATAACCAAAGACCTTTGATGTTATGACTGCTAGATGGTTAGTAGACTAGTGATTCATGCATGCTTGATTGTGTTAGGCCAATGACCATTGATGTTTAATGCTTGATTAATATAGGGAATATTGCCATGACTGTGGATTAGTATATTCTATGAGTTCTAGACCTATAGACTTGTTGATTGTTTTGTTTGAACATCCTAGACTGAAGCTTGATCACCCGATATCAATTACCTTTGCTCATGGATCCATCTTTAGTTATAGATTGAAAGTTTGATTCTTGCACTCATATCTTGCTTAAGTTTATAGGTTCTTAACTTGTTACCAATCATCTATCTTTTTAATTGTTTAGATTAAGCTTGATGACCTGTATTCTTGGTGTTTGAAATCGACTTAGGATGGATTGACTCTTAAGTACTACAACTATACTTAGGATTAAACTTATCCCTATCACCAAGGCAGCAACAAAAGTGAAATCCCCGACCTATCTGAAAGAGAGACATTTATCGTATCTGTCTATCATGCATACTAACCATTACCGAGACTGTTGTTGGAGTGGCTCCATGCCTTCTGTCATTTCTTTCTCACCATATAGAGTGTAGCGTGAGTTGGAAGACATATCTAGTAAGGAATAAGGAGAGAAGTTCCTGACTGTTATCTTTGATGATCTCTATTATCTCTGCCGAGTTAGTTGTGAAATTCCTACTGAGAAGGCCTTTAGTTAACTAAGACCATACCTCAGCAGCAAATGGACAAGCAAAAAGCAAATGATCCTGAGTTTCCAACTGGTTGCAGAACACACACGCTGGATTTACTCTAGAGGACCAAAGGAGCATTCGGTCACCAGTTGTTAGGTGGTTCTTAATCGCTAACCAAGTGAAGAAAGCAAACTTTGGAACCATAAGCCCTTGTACCAGTCAACTTGCTTTAGTTCTTGTTAGTGGAAATGTAGAAGTTAGCTTGTTATCTCGTTAAGCTTGTGGTTATGTGTATCTTAATTTAGTACACTAAAAGCAGCAACTACTGTTACTCTCTTTAGTTTTATTTAAATGGAAATAACATGATTAGATCATATGTTTTCTTGCTTTCGTATGCAAATCACTACAATGATGATGTGTTTAGGTCTGAGAAAGCAGGTGGAGTTAGTGAATGACAATGAGTTTCACTACCAAGTTGGTTAAAATATGTATGACTTTAAGGAGATGGCATTTCTCCATGCTCTCTGGTTAATTTATGCTATCTCGTTCAAGGTACAGAGGCTTGTGGTTAATTGTATCTTAATTTAGTACACTAGAAATAAAACAGAAAGTAGCATTACTGTCTCTAGTTTTATAACATATATAAAGGGAAAGAACATGATTATATCATATAGTCTCTTGCTTTCGTATGCAAATCACTACGAGGATGATGATGTATTTAGGTACAAGAAAGCAGCAAGATTTAGTGAATGACGTTACTCAAATGGTGAATGACAATGCTTTTCACCAAGTTGGTTAAATATATATGACTTTAAGGTGATGGCGTTTCTTCATACTCTCTAGTTAATAATATGTAATCTCGTTCAGGTAGTTAACCTTGTGTTTAATTGTATCTTAGTTTAGTACACTAAAAACAGCAACTAGTGTTACTCTCCCTAGTTTTATAACATATATAAAGTGGAAGAACATGACTAATCATATGTTTTCATGCTTTTCATATGTGAATCACTGCAAAGATGATGTATTTAGGTCTGAGAAAGCAGCAGGACTTAGTGAATAATGGTGAATGACAATGCGTGTCACAAGTTGGCTAAATATTTGTGGCTTTAAGGAGATGATATTTTTTCACACTCTCTGGTTAATTTATGTTATCTCGTTCAGTTACATAGGCTTGTGGCCAACTGTATATTAATTTAGTACACTAAAAACAGCAGCTAGTGTTACTCTCTCTAATTTTATAACATATAACATGATTAGATCATGTGATCTCTTGCTTTCGTATGCAAATCACTACAAGGATGATGATGTATCTACGTCTAAGAAAGCAGCAGGCAGGAGGTTAGTGAATGACGTTTCTGTTTTTTACTTGGGGGTCTTAGATGGTTCTTCTTGGTGATGACAATGACACTAGGCAAAGTAGAAGAGTGACATGGATTTCTCTTTGTGATGTCTTGTTGCATCAGCTTCCACTTGACTAAAGTGAATCACATCTTAATGTGTAAGCATATCTTGTGGGCCTTGTCATCCAATGATTTGTTTTTATCTTTCCTTGATTTTTCTTTATTTCTTTACTACTCTATGTTGTCCTGCAACAACACTATAGCCTCCCACTTCTTCTTTTGGTGCAATTATTTTGTAGCTAACGATGTGAAGTATAACAGCCATTGCCTGAAAGCGAAAGCTCATTCCTGTAGCTATGTTGACATAATTATGCAGTTAGAAAGTCTGCTTTTTCATTTTTTTTTCTATAATGGGTTATAATTGATCGCACTCTTATCTTTGTCCTTTCCTTTTTGTGAATAAAGAAACAACAAACTACCGCTAGAGAAGTTGCTTATGTGTTATGTCCTGTCATTGTTCGTCAAATTATCAGCAACTTGTTTTAATTCTTATCTGATGCATTGTTTTCACCAGTTGATGCACTTGCAGGTGACTAGTAAGGTATAAAGAGTGGATCGAATGTTTTTAAGGAACCCCACAAAGATACAACACACTCATCTCCACAGGAGAGTGGACTTGAACGTTTAGTCACTTTCCTTTCACTATTTTGCAAATGGGAATTTAAGTATATACTTTGGCTTCCCTTTTCTTATCTCATACATTATCATCTCACTGTTTTATTCTCATCATCTAAAGCCTAACACAAAAGAAAGTCGTCGGATACTTAAGTAAAATCAACCAAAAATTCGACGACTTAATCTTTTCTAGTACTAAATATTATTCCTTTGGAGCTTCTTGCGATTACCTTTGGCTGCATATTGTTTTTACCTCAACTTCACTCGATGCAGTGCCATGTATGCCATGAGCCGATAACCCACCAGCATAACCCCCATAACAAGCACGTCTACCCATAAATTGTTAAGTCCCATGGCTTTGATACCTGGGAAGTCTCCAACTCTGCACCAGACCCCTTGTGAGCACTCATAATAATCGTTATCAGTGTATTGAATACCCAAAAGCAGCTTGTAGCAGTAGTAGCTATAGCTTAGATACTTGAGCCATACGATGAAAGGAGGTATTTGCTGCACGTAATACCCTCCAGCTATGAGAAACACAAGTGTAGTAACAGATGCTAACGTTGTGGCTTGCTTGATGTTCATAAGGAGAGCACCAAATGCTAAGCCAAGACCTTGAGCAACAAGGACGGAATAGAGAACAACCAGTAGTGAGAGGATAAAGGTTGTGGGGTCAGGTTTAAGCCCACCCATCCAGTATATTATGAACACAAAAGCTGTTGGAAGGGCTAGTTCCAAGGGCAAGTCTCCAATGTTTCTAGCCATGAAATAGGAGGAAAGACGGTACATTCCGGAAGACCTCTCCTTGATTAACATTCTCTTCTCTTGTGGGAATGTGAAAACCGCGTTGTATAGCGGGTAGAACCCCCAAAAGACTGAGAAGAAGAAGAGCAAGGCCGTCTGCAATGTAGAATGATTTGTTAGAACACTAATAAATAACTCTCTGTGATGGGAAGAAGGGTAGTAACAATTCACTTTGGAAGAAGAGTCTTACTCTATCTTGAATGTGAGATTTTGGAGTATGCCACCATAGAAGGCCACCAAGGAAAGCCACGCTGATGACTTGGAAAATCCTGAGCTTGTTGAAAGATTCGAATCTCCTTTCTCTGACCCCTCTTTGGAGCAAAACAGTGAACTGGTACCACCATGTTGTGCACCACTGTTCTGACTTGATACTTTTTGCTGCTCCATTTAAAGAACAGTCAGATTATTAGTGATGTAGGTAGAGGAGCAGAGCACAAGAACTACTTTAAAAAAAGGTGAAACTTACCTGCAGCTTTGGTGTACTCATAGCTATGGGAATCCGCATTGCAGAGTTCAGCTTTGAGTTTAGTTGATATGTTCTTCTCATAAGCTGAAAGAAGAGCTTCTTTTACTGTCTTCTGTTCTTGTTCTGATGTCTCCTTTTGAGAATCAGGTGGTATTCCTGAAATTTACCAAATTTTGATGAATTAAAAAGATTTTTTTATTTCATCATCTAGAAGGTTAAAGAGAAAGGGCTTTTACCGTTTGCAAGGTCAAGTAAAAGGTCAGCTGGGTTAACTGTCATGGTAGTGGAGAATCCAACAGAGCTGAAATATTCCAAAGCAGAAGAAGCAGGGCCATAGTAGATAGGACTGCCTTCAGACAGCAAAACCACCTTGTCAAACATATGATATATGCGGCTTGATGGTTGATGAATGGTTGTGACTACTGTCCTTCCCCCAGAGGCCAGCCTTTTGATTGTGGTGACGATGCGATGAGCAGTGGTGGAGTCAAGACCTGAAGTAGGTTCATCAAGAAGAAGCAAGCTAGGATTGATCAGCATTTCTTGACCAATGCTGACCCTTTTTTTCTCCCCTCCTGATATTCCTCTGAACAGTGGTCCTCCTATCATGCTGTTTGTACAGCGAGTCAATCCTAGTTCAGCGATAACTCGGTCCACATGCTCAGCCTTCTCGTCTCTGGTCAGACTGCTTGGTAGCCGTAGAAGTGCAGTAAAGAAGAGAGTCTCCCAAACAGTGAGGTGAGGGTACAGGATATCATCCTGAGCAACAAACCCTGTTCTCCTCTTGATGCAACCAGAGAAAGGCTGACCGTTGTACATGACTTTCCCCGAGAAAGTTTTGGAGAGGCGGCCCCCAAGAGCTGAGAGAAGAGTGGTTTTGCCACTCCCTGATGGTCCTAACATAGCTAGAATCTCTCCTGGACAAACCATACCCGTTATTCCATTCAGAATTGTCTTCTCTTTGCAGCTCCATGATCCTAAACACTGACTTGTCTGCTCTATCTTGACCTTGTACACAACCTCCTCAAACTGTACAACCACAAATAAATCAAAGGAAAGCTCTGTAAGAACCAACAACCAAGCTAGAGTGAGAAGAGAGAGAGAGAGAGAGAGAGAGAGAGAGAGAGACCTTGAGAGTTATGGGGTACATGGAAAGATGGAGACCAGGTTGTGAAGTGACTGATACAGACTTGCTCTGTGTTTCTGACATATCTGTCAATCCTTGTACCATGGCTTCGCCATTTTCTTCAGGCCTTGGTGCTATGCAGTTCGGAGGCATGGTGGATCTTGAACCAGTTTCCTTACTCGTCCTTGTATTAGTAGCCGTTGTGATGCGCTTATGGAAAGTTCTTAACGGTGGTAACAGTGTCAAAGTAAACAAGAAAGGTAAAAAAGTGAATGCCTTTGGTAGCTTTCTTCTTGATCTCCCTCAAAGGGAACCCATGTGAGCACATGAATATATAGTAGTATGGGAAACACCCTTACACACTTAGAAGTAGTCATGTGTCTTGCAAGAAAAGGGTAGAGAGAGATTAAAAAAAAACGATTTCTTTACGATGTTGGCCGATCAATCGTCTGTGGTGGGTTCCCACCTTCTCTCTCTCCGGTTAATTTATTATAAAGCTAAATCCTTTACCAAATATTTATACCTATCTCTTCCTTTGTTCCATTTATGAGAATCTTACCTCTTATTCCATTTTTCTCTTTAAGATAAATTAAATAAAGCACCCTTTAGAGTTTTGACTCCTGTGGATTCTAGTATTGCAATTGTCACAATTTGCACAAAGTTTTTCTCTATTGAAAATTCATGAGCTGTTGTTAGGTTCTCCAAAGCTCTTAACTAACAACCATTTGGTTTTTAGTTCAGTTTGAGTTTTGAAATATAAAAATACAAGAACCTTTCGAATATTTATAAATTTAGATTTCAGTTTCTATTCAGTTTCTTCTTGTTTTGTTTTTAGTTCGCTTCAGCTCGATCAACATGAGGATCCGAGAAAAAAGTCAAGTCCAATTCGGTTTCGTTTTAATTCCAGTTTGCTTTTAGTTTTTTTTTGTAATTTCGGGTAAAAGCACTAGATAACTTAGATTTCACATATAAATATTAGGTAATTTGGATTGTTTAAGTAAAAATATCAGGAAATCTGGATAAAATATTCGATTATGTTTTACTTGGTTTATGGTCAAAATGCCCATGCATATTGTTTACCGTTTGATTTGATGTAGTGACACGGTCTTTAAGCAAGTTCTGAAAAAGGAGCTCCAAGCATAACTACTGGATGCTTCAATTATGTAACCATCTTTGTAACTTCTTCAACTTCTGTATTTCAGACATATGATTTACATTTACATATAAAACGTAAAGTGGAAACCAAAAGGAAGAGACTTTGCGGCTTTTGCATTATACATGACCAATAATTATGCTCTCCACCATTTCAGAACTCAAAAATAGCAATACCATAACCAATCCAAGTGGGAAGATCCTCTAAATCTTCAAAAGAGTAAAATATCTTCTATAAGTTTTTTCTATTAATATTTTGGCTATGTTATTTTTTAGATGTATATTTCACATGCCATCTCATATCATTTGTTATATCTCTGCATTATCAAGCTCTCATGTGCTGATGTTTTCTGCATGTGAAACACTTTGTTTCCTCAAGAAATCATCTCTTCCTAAAACAGCACATCGTGAAAAATAGTTATTAGAATTGGCGATCTGGTCATAGATACACTTCCTTCATTTGTCTATTAGCTAAAAACGCATGTATTTTGTCTTTTGATTTGTCATACCTTGTAGAAGTTCATATCACACATGAAAAAGGTTGCAGCATGCCCTCGACACAAAACCATTTTCAAAAGACCAGATTCTTGTGATAGCCTGAGAAATTAGGGGTGGGAACAATTACTTATTACTTGACTCGTACTCGCTACTTGGTCAGTACTTGAGTCGCAAAGTCAAATATTCAGTCTGACCAAATCGAATATCAAATAATCTATTTAAATTACTCGCAAATACAAACTAAGCATCAAGTATTAAAACAAAAGTAATTATTTGACATTGTTTGGCTTATTACTCATTTTTGTTAATGAACAAATATACATTTTTTCCTAAATCATGATAAAATAACTTTTTTATATTTCTATTTTCATAAGTGAATAAAAAATAAGTGGTATATTTATATAAGTATTTTGGAGTTTTTCTTTCTTATATATTATGTCTCTCGAATTGACTAAAATATAAGAAACATAATGAGATACTGTTTATAAATAATAAAATAACTTGGAAGTAATTTACAAGTAATTAAATAAGGCAAGTAATTTGCAAATCTGTCATTTTTTAGCAAACACTTGAAAGTACTCGTTTTAAATAAACCAAATACAAATAAAAATATTTACTATTCGTACAAGCTAAGCCAAGTATCAAGTATACTGAAAATACCAAATATCCGGCCTGTGCCCACCCTTACCAAGAATCTTATACTACTATTCTTCAGTAACCACCAGAGATAAAATATGTGATAACTCGGATTTTCAAAAACATATCTGTCATATCCAGCAGACTTGATCTAGTAGATGATAAGCTCGTTTTGATAAGAGGAATTATTTGGTGTCTGGTGAAAATATAAGGATAGAGACATAGAATGATCAGGCTTAACCTCTAGTGAATTCTCCATCAACCAAATATAAGAGAAAGTATCTTCGCACGTTGTTCTTGTTGTTGTATCAACAAAATGGGTTACATTTTCAGACAAAAGTTGACGCTATAGGCATCTTTTCCAATGTCACATTAATATATCGAACTTTTTTATTTTAAGATTTTGTTTACAGAAAACTCCAAAACCTTTGGTGCATTTAATTTCTAGATCGGGAGCTAGTCTACTGAGGTAACTCAGCTAGAGGGGATGAATTGTCTTTTCCAACACAATTTGTTTCGAACCACCAAGAGCCAGCAACATACAGTAATTTTTTTGAAAAATGAATTTGTTTCTTTTGTTTTTTTATGTCAATAATGTGTCGAAACTCGAAAGGAGCTTATGAACGTTTCTTGTTTTGTAACCGAAATAAAAAATGCATAAACTTTACAGTTGTGTAAGATATTGCGTCAAATGTCATTCGCTTGTTCTTCTTCTTTTGCTATCTTCTAGGGATGTTCAATTTAGATTTCAGTCCAGTTTTAGTTTGTTTTCTTTCCTGATATTTCACTTTATAAAAATCAGCTATCATATTAACATTATATATACTTGGTTTGGTTCAGTTTATATACTATCTATTTTTGTTTATTCAATTTTAAATGAAAAACCGTAAAATATATCATTTTGTCAATTTTAGTTTATACGATTAAAAATCAAATTTGTTCAAATATAAAGATATTTGAAGTATTTTAACTTTTAGATCAGATGTTTCTACTTTATTTAAATACTAAAAATTATTATAATTTCATTAAATAAAAAATAAGTATTAGCCAATTATTAAAATAACTAAATTTTTTAGCATAATATATGTCAATGAAAAATTTAGCTTAATAATAATAATACACTATTAAATTAATATTTTAAATATCAAGAACATATTAAAAATAAAATTATATATATATAATTTACATATACCTATACTAATATATTTTTAATTAATCATTTAATTCAGTTTAATTGGTTGGCATACTAAATCATATTTATATACTGCAGTTTCTTAAAAATAATATACATTCAGTTTATAAAATGTTATCAAAACATAACTTTTTAATTTGTTTTGTTTGATTTTACTGAATTGACCATTCAGTATATGTTTTTGTGCATTCTTATTTGTACATGTTTTATGTAATTATTATCTTATTAACTGAGGAAACGATTATTTATAATCGTAATAGTAAAAATATTTTCACCCCTTTTTATTAAATTATTGAAGTAAATAAACCATTAGAATAAATGTTATTTTATTTATATATTTATTTTGAAAAAATGATAAAAAATGAAATTAACCAATATAATTACTCTTAAACTTTTTTTTCTACATAAAAATACATTATCATAACTATTATGTATCTGCAGATCGCGTTTCGTTAATGAACACTGAGATTATTTTCTTTCTTTTTTCTTTTTTGTTATTCCATGGGAATAATTTCATAAGCAAAAGTTGACCATATTATATTATATCATTATATCTAAGAAGATTGAGAAATAAGGTAAATGCAAAAGGGATATTTACTTGTGGTATAAAATGATAGTCAGAATACGATCCTCCTCATCTTATATCTCTCCCGTGGAGCGCGCCCTCGATGTAAGATTCTGATTCTTTTATTTCTTTTTATACATAATTCAAGTGTAGTAATGTAATGTCATTCTTTTGCGTAACCCACTTTGTTATAACTTTGCACGAATGCACGAATCCGAATGTTGACAGGTTTTAATTTGAATATCAGAAGATGCTGGAATTGTTCTATTTTTCTTCGTCAATGATGAAAGCAACAAAGCAAGTTTACTATATAGAGGCGTATAAGGCATATAATGAACCTATATACGAATTTGATGTTAAAATGGTTCGTTAGGCATGATGGGCAGGTTAGTTTAAGAGCATTTCTAACAAGTCCTTATTCTTTCATTCTTTCACTTTTGAGGGTTTTTGTATTCTAATACCATCTCCAATGATCTCTTATTTTGAGAGAAAAAAAATAAAAAATGATGAAAATCCTCTTCTAATGATGCATTGTTTTGAGAAAAAAATGTGTATATGAAAAGTATTCCCTCAAATTTGAGGAAACACTATTCACATCCTTATTTTTACCATTGATTTTTTTTTTAATTTCTAATTGATCTTTCAACTTTTATAAAAAAATTTATATCTAAAATATTAAATACTGTGTTTTATAATTTAATGAAATTATTAATACTTTCATTAATATGATTATAGTTCACATAAATAATTGCCTATTCTATTATAAACTAAAATTATGTATATAATGATATTTTAGTTAAAATAAAGTAATATTTTGTAACAATTTAGTTTTTAAAAATTAAGAATAAGTACTAATAATAGAACATACTTGAAATATTTTTTGAGAGAAAATGAGGGTAACGAGTGGAACAAAACTCAAAATTATTTTGAGTTTACATCATTTTGAAGAAATAATTAAGAATAACCATTAGATTTCTTAACAGTTTAGTACATAGTATGCATTTTTCTTCTTTATTTTTTTCAACACAAGAGTATGCATTTTTTACCACTTAAAAATACTATTACTTTTCACTTTAGTTCTTATAATTATATATGTTTCACATTCATATGAATAATCTTGTGATAACCCGTCCTGCGGACCTAGGCTCACAACCTTGTAGAGCATCAACCTTAACTCTTCACATGCGAACCCTCACTGATTTCCCAGGTAGGTTATTGATGCGTTTGGCATTCCTCGAACCCAAGAACTCATTCTTTAACAACTCTCCCACATGAAAAAATGTCACTAATTGAGTAGATGTTGGGTTCGAGAAACGCAGAGAGCACCAATAACCTACCTAGAGAGTCAGTGAAGGCTCACACGTGAGGGGTTAGGGTTGGTGATCTGTAGGATTGTGAACTTTGGTCCGCATGACAAGTTTTATGTGACAACCCGTCCCGCGGACCCATGCTCACAACCCTGCAGAGCACCGACCATAACCCCTCACCTGTGAGCCCTCACTGACTCCACCGATAGGTTATTGGTGCGCTTGGCGTTCCTTGAACCCAATACATCACCCTTTAACAACTCTTCCAAAAGACAAGCTGCCACCAATAACCTACCTAGAGAGCTAGTGAAAACTCATAGGTGAGGGGTTGAGGTCGGTGATTTGTAGGGCTGTGAGTTTGGGTTCCACATGGCGGGTTTTCACATCAATTGATGACATCTTTTCATGTGTGAGAGTTGTTAAAGAGTGAAGTTTTGGGTTTGAGGAACGGCGAGCGCACTAATCACCTACCTGGGAAGTCAGTGAGAGCTCACAGGTGAAGAGTTAGGGTTGGTGCTCTGCAGGGCTGTGAATTTGGATCCATGGGACAGGTTGTCAATAATCTTTTATGACATATTCTAATACCTACCGTTATATTTTTGATAAATATTCGGTTGACATTTTTATATTATTTATAATTAAATTTTAGTAGTTATTATTACACTTTCTCATTTTGATGTTTTTAAATAATATTTTTATTTATTTATAAAAATGTAATGATTATAGTTAATATGTTATTAATATTGAGGACTATAATGCAAATTAAAAATTTGTAGAAAAATAAATTTGAAGGTCATCAATGGAGCAACACATTCTCAACTTCTTATTTTAAGGATGTTTAAAAAAAATTGAAAATGCTTATTAGAGATGCTCCAAATAAAGTTGTTGAAAACATATGGTAAAAGATGGTGGAAAGTAAAAAAAGACGCTTTGTTAAAGATGTGATTATTCACATGGACACTTGTCCATGACCTAGTCATGATATATTCTTATCACTATGCACGTGTCTAGTTTTCTTTTACTAGACTTTACTATATATAGAATTGTTTGTACAAGAAGAAAAAGATGAATGATAAGAAGAAAGTACAAAAACTTCCACTTCTGTTCTTTATATATCACATGTCATCTCTCTCTCTTTATTTCCATCAATCCACACATATATAAATAATAAATAGAAAATAAGCTTTTTACTTTATTTACAACATGTTATCAACATGAGACTCTTATACCAAACGAAGTTATACTAGCGAGGTAAGGTTTAATTTATGTTCTTCAATAATTTTAAATATTTTAATTTTGTTATGGTTCCGGAGTGAAGGCTCTGCCTTCTCCGTTTATTTTTAGGGACGATAGGTGTTACCTTCCCCGACTGATTGTTAAGATAGGCTATGCCTTCACGATCAGAAAAACACGTGGTAGGCTTTGCCTCCGTGAATAAAAAAAAGAAAGAAAAGGTCAGCATGGAAGACTATGTCTCCTCGGACCTTGAATAAAAATAAAAAGTTAAAATGGTAGACTTTGTCTCCTCAGATCTTGAAAAAAATGATCAGTATGGAAGACTATGTCTCCTCGGATCATGTGGAAGGCTAAGCCTCCGATTTTATTTATGTTCTTTAAACTTTTGCAATTTAAGTTTGTGCTTTTAATTTTTTCCTTTAAATTATGCATTTAAATTATCGTATTTATTATATTTTAAAATATATTATTTTATGAATACAATTATCCTGTCGAATTTGACAAAGCTCGAAATAAATGCCTTTGATATTACGAGAAATAACTACATGACTTGGGCAGTAGGTGCAAAGATGCACCTGAGAGGAAACGGGGTTTTGGAAACCATCGATATTTCAAAAGCAGTGTCGGATGAGAAAAAGACTAAAGCCATGATATTTCTACGACACCATATACATGATGGTTTAAAAGATGAATATATTACGAAAGAGGATCTTGCGTACCTTTGGCAATCTTTAAACGAGAGGTTCGATCACCTGAAATATGTGATCTTACCGAAAGCTAAACACGAGTGGATACATCTCCGGTTCCAGGACTACAAAAGTATAAGTGAGTATAATTCCGCGATGTTCGGAATTACATCTAGGATGATGTTATGTGGAGAGAAAATAAGTGATTATGATATGATCGAGAAAACTCTCTCCACGTTCCATCCTTGAAATGTAGTCTTACAGCAACAATACCGGGCAAATGGGTATACTCGTTACTCGGAGTTGATGCAAGTCCTCCTTGTAGCAGAGCAAAATAATCAACTCGTGACTTTAAACCATCATTCTCGTCCCACTGGATCTGCTCCATTCCCCGAAGCGAATGTTGCATCATCCAGTTATAATAATTGGAGAGGACGAGGAAGAAGATTCAGTCCGTATGATGAAAGAAATAATAAAGACTTCCACGAAAACGAAAGAGTCCGGGATGATAAAAGGCAAACAAAAAAGGTTTGCTACAAACGCGGTATGAAAGGTCATTGGGTACGTGGTTGTCGTACACCAAACACTTAGTCGATCTATATAGAGAATCTCAAAAAGAGAAAGAGAAAGGAAGTGAAACAAACTTCATCTCTAACGAACCCGAACCATCCTTTCATGGTTTAAATGATGATACTCATCTCAACGTATCAGACTTTCTGGTTGATTCAGAAAGAATCGATGAGTGATGTAAAAATGATGTGATATAAGTTTACTGTATGATAGTATCTTTATCTTTTGTTGTAAGATATATGTAATGTTTTCATGTTTAATAATACATGTTTTATGAATAATTTAAATTCAGAAAATGCCAGACTTTGAGACTTTGGATGGAGATATGTGTTTGACAGATAGTGGATCAACGCAAACAATAATTAAAGATAAGAAATATTTCTCCAGTCTCAAAATAAGAGATTACGCTGGAAGCGTAAGTGCAATATCTGGTAGTGCAAAGATTATAAATGGCTTTGGTAGAGTTAGTTTTTCAATGCCACGGGGGACAAAATTTGAAATAAGTGATGCATTATATTCCCCCGAGTCTCATCGAAACTTGTTTTAAGTTTTAAGGATATTCGGAGAAATGGATATCATATTGAGACTATGAGGAAAGATGACATTGAATATCTTTGCTTTAAGTCCGAAAGGAAACATGTATTGGAAGAGTTAAAAATATTATCCTCTGGACTATATTGTACGAAAATAAACATGATTGAGTCCTATGCCACATTAAACTTGAAGTTTACTAATACATTTAAAATCTGGCATGAGAGGCTAGGACATCCCGGTTCAGTCATGATGAGAAAGATAGTGCAACTCAATTGGTGACAGCTTCTCTGTGGGAGAATTGTTAAAGGGTGAGTTCTTGGGTTTGAACCTCACCAATAACCTATTTGTGAGCCGAGGCCTATGGGTGAATTCGGGCAGGTTGTATCACAAGAGAGGGGTTAGGGTCGATGCGCTGCAGCGCCAGCTGGGTCCCACAGGGGAGGGTTGTTACAATTCCAATGGCCATCCGTTGAAAAAAAAGAGAATTTTGCAAACGGGCGAGTTTACATGTAATGCATGTTCTCAAGGAAAACGTATAACTCGGCCATCACCAGCAAAAGTTAGCAATGAATCACCATTGTTTTTAGAAAGAATACATGGTGATATATGTGGGCCGATCCACCCACCGTGCAGACCATTTAAGTATTTCATGGTATTGATTGATGTATCTAGTGGATGGTCAGATGTCTGTCTTTTGACGACAAGAAATACGGCTTTCGCAAAGTTCATTGCCAAAATCATAAAGCTGAGAACACATTTCGCAGAGTATGCTATAAAGAGAGTAAGGCTTGATAATGCTGGTGAATTTACATCACAAGCCTTTAGTGATTATTGTATGTCAGTGGGGATTGATGTGGGGCATCCAGTTCCCCATGTTCATACACAAAATGGCACGGCCGAGTCATTGATCAAACGGTTGCAGTTGATTGCAAGACCGTTGATATTGATAACAAAGCGCCCAATTTTTGTATGGGGTCATGCTGTTTTGCATGCGGCTGCCCTGATTCGGCTGAGACCGAGTGCAAATAATAAGTACTCCCCTTTACAGTTATCATCTGGGCAGGATCCAGATGTATCTCATCTCCGTGTCTTTGGGTGTGCGGTTTATGTTCTGATAGCTCCACCACAAAGAACAAAAATGGGCCCATAGAGGAGATTGGGGATATACATGGGTTATACGTCACCAAGTATAATAAGGTATCTTGAACAAGTAACTGGTGATATGTTTACGACACGGTTTGCCGATTGCCATTTTAATGAGGAAGAATTTTCAGCGTTAGGGGGAGAAATTAGAGAAATTCCTAAAGAGATTACATGGTGTACACCGTTGTTGTTACACCTTGATCCCCCTACGAATCAACGAGAGCTGGAAGTTCAGAAAATTGTGCACTTACATAACTTGGCAAACCAGTTACCAGATGCGTTCACAGATACGAGAAGGGTGACAAAGTCATATATGTCCGTTGAAAATGTTCCATCAAGAGTTGTTGTTCCTAAAGGACAAACTGATGGAAACACAATGAATAAACCTAGGGTTCAGTTAAAGAGGGGAAGACCAACGAGTTCTAAAGATAAAAATCCCCAAAAGAAAAAGAAATTGGTTGAGAAAAATGAAAAGGTTCCAGAAGAACCTGATATTGAAAAATGTTTGAATGAAGACATAAATGAAAAGGTTAAAGAAGAACCAATAAAGATAAGGATCCAGACGACCAGAAGGGAACAGAAAAGTATGAGATTTCTATCAACTACGCCCGAGATGAAAAATTATGGATCAGGGATAAGATAAAAGATGTTGATGGAATTTTCTCCTTTTCTGTGTCCAAAGAAATAGATCACGAAAGTGATGATCCATATCCAAGGTCCATATTGGAATGTATGAAAAGACATGATTGGGAAGAGTGGAAGAATGCCATACAAACTGAGTTACTCTCCTAAATAAAAGGAATGTCTTTGGACCAATAGTCATAACGCCTGAAAGTATAAATCATGTTGGGCACAAGTGGGTATTCGTGAGAAAAGTAAATGAAAAGAATGAAGTAACACGATACAAAGCCCGATTAGTTGCCCAAGGTTTTTCTCAAAGACCGAGAATTGAGTTTGAGGAAACGTATTCCCCGGTAATGAATGCAATTACCTTTAGATTTTTGATGAGCCTAGCGGCATCGAAAAATCTTGAAATGCATCTTATGGATGTTGTGACTGCATATTTGTATGGATCATTGGATAATGATATGTACATGAAACTCACTGAAGGATTGGAAATGCCAAAATCATTAAAAGCAAAATCTAGGGAGATTTGTTTGGCTAAGTTACAACAATCACTTTACGGACTAAAGCAATCCGTACGCATGTGGTACAATCGCTTAAGTGAATATCTGTTGAGAAAAGAATATGTGAATAATGCGATATGTCCATGCGTTTTTGTAAAGAAATCGTCATCTGGCTTTGTGATCATTGCTGTATATGTTGATGCCCTGAACATTATTGGAACTGAAAAGGAGATTGATGATGCACGAACTCATATGAAAGAAGAGTTCGAAATGAAAGATCTCGGTAAGACAAAGTTTTGTCTTGGGCTCCAGATTGAGCATCTCCTAGAAGGAATATTTGTGCATCAATCAAATTATACGAAAAGGTTATTGAGACGCTTTTATATGGACAAAGCGACTCCTTTGAGTACTCCAATGGTAAATAGGTCTCTCGATGTAGAGAAAGATCCTCTTAGACCCTGTGAAGATAGCGAGGAAGTACTCGATCCTGAAGTACCTTATATGAGCGCTATCGGTGAGCTTTTATATCTTGCAAACTGTACAAGGCCTAATATTGCTTTTGCTACTAACCTACTTGCAAGATATAGTTCTTCTCTTACTCATAGGCATTCAAATGAAATAAAGCATATATTCCGTTACCTCCAAGGTACAATTGACCTTGGGTTAATCTATGTTAGGAAACCCGAGTTTGGTATGGTTGGTTTTGCAAATGCAGGATACTTATCAGATCCTCATAAAGATCGATCGCAAACCGGCTATGTTTTTACAATTGGTGGAACCGCGATCTCTTGGCGTTCCCAGAAATAGACCCTGGTTGTGACTTCGTTAAATCATGCAGAGACTATTGCGATTCACGAAGCATGTCAAGAATGTGTGTGGCTTAGGTCAATGAGTCACCATTTACAAGACGCAAGCGGAATAGCTGATAAGAAAGAGCCAACGAAAATATTTGAAGATAACTCGGCTTGTGTCGCTCAACTCAAAGAAGGTTATATAAAGAGCGATAGAACAAAGCACATCCCTCCAAGATTTTTCTCATACATACGAGAGCTCGAGAAAAATCAAGAAGTGGACATTGAGTATATACGGTCATATGACAATCCGGCTGACTTGTTCACCAAAGCTCTTCCTACTACAATGTTCCGAAAACACGTCTACGGTATCGGAATGCGGCATTTGCGTGACTTGTGAAGAAAGAGGTATGTTCATTATTCTCAGGGGGAGATTACGTCATTGTACTCTTTTTCCCTTGTCATGGTTTTTATCCTTTCAGGTTTTTCCATGGCTAGGTTTTTAACGAGGCAGTACGTAATGAAAGATGAATAATCAAGGGGGAGTGTTAAAGATGTGATTATTCACATGGACACTTGTCCATGACCTAGTCATGATATATCCTCATCACCATGCACGTGTCTAGTTTTCTTTTACTAGACTTTACTATATATAGAGTTGTTTGTACAAGAAGAAAAAGATGAAGGATAAGAAGAAAGTGCAAAAACTTCCACTTCTGTTCTTTATATATCACGTCTGATCTCTCTCTCTTTATTACCATCAATCCACACATATATAAATAATAAATAGAAAATAAGCTTTTTACTTTATTTACAACACGCTTAAATTAGTACGATAGTTAAATAATGCTTATAATTGGTTGATGAATACTTTTATGTTATAATATTAACAAAAAATTGTATATTTTTTATTGGGTCCGGCGTTTGTTCTAAAAAAATTAGGTGTTTGCTTGATTGGTAATCTCCAAAACAGGTTGGTTCCACTGGTGGTAGTTGGAAGATAGCAAGCAAACCTATTATGTTTTGAGCTTGTACTTGATATATTTTTGACACACTCACAATTTTTGTGTGTGAGTAAATTGCATATATAATATATAAATCAGTATGTCAAAACAAGTAGACTTTAGAATTTGTAACTAGAAATATGTTTTCATTATAACTGACATGGAAAATATATTTCTTAGTGATTTTCCAGTTACTGTTAATACGATATCCTTGTTCGCATTATGCAGATTGTTGTTGAAAAAGAACAATTAGTTAAAATTAAGAGAAATAAAAAGTTTTGTAAAAAAAAAAAAACTAAGAGAAATACCCTACGATAGCTAAAAAAAGTTTTTGTCATAAAAATAGTATTAAGGAGAAAATGACGATTTTTTTATTAAAGAGTGTAAATATACACTTATATCTCTAGGGTTAACTAATCTAGACTTATGGTTTATATTTATTGATTACAATTTTGGATGTGGGTTTAAAATTTTAAAAAATAAATAAAAAACTAAAATAAAAAGGATCTTTCAGTCATTTTATTTTTCGAGGATTCCTTTGGTGACAAAACCTTAATAAAGAATATTTGAGAGAATTACCCTGAAACTAATGTAACCCATTTTTAAGATTGGATAATTATGCTATTTTAAACTATGATAAATATTATATTTAAAGCTGATAATTCTAAATTTCTTATGAGGAATCACATCTGATTGCACTGGCTGAGACACCACCCTATAAGATCCACTCTTGATCGTAGTCTCTGTGCCATGCTGAAAATCTCTTGTAAGCTTTTTCTCCATTAATTTGCACAATTTCGCCTTTTCTGGGAATTGAAACCCGACCTCATAGTGTAAAATCATTAATGAACTCTTAATCAAACCACTGGACCAATGGGGGTTTCCACAATTAATGTAACCCGTTTAGTTAAAAGAAAACCTAATGTAACTAGTTGATTTACGGTTTAATAAATAACAAATCACATATTTTTAAAAAATTCAAAAATAGTTATGGTGGCTCTAAGTGTAAATGGAAATACGAAGAGAAATCTTCAATCAATTTTTTAAATGTGGTGATGTTTTAATTAGTTAATAATTTTCAATTATTTTTTACCATTAAATATAGCAATTAAAATTTTTGTTCTAGAGAACCAAGAATCAGTAACACCTAAATAAATTTCCTTTCAGATCTACATGAACCAGAAATTGTGTGTGTTGGAACTCGTTTTTGACAAATTGGTGTGGACCATTTTTCTGATGGGTTTTTTGACGGAGACGTCTGTCAAAAGGACCGGGATTTGGGTACGATGGAGTCGTCACCATGAACACTATAAGTTAGTGTATTTGTTGGTCAAAATCAGAGTTATGTTGAATGAGAAATGGAGGTCCAAAGTGAGTGACATACAAAGCTTATAAAGCTTTAAAATTTGGCTAAGTATAAAACATTTAGCAAATGGGTCACTTTGGATATTTGAGTTTATTTTAGATTTAAATATATTAATTGGGTATTATACCAATTAACCTATATTTAAATCTTAGTCATAAAATATTTTTATTTATAAAAATATAAACTCAATAAAAGCATATTAATGTGTTTGGTCAAACCACATTATGGCTATAATAAAACTAACGTATGAGTTATAGAAATCAAATACTCATTAAGTTGAAAAACGTTAGTGGCTCCATGACAAATTGCATAACGTGTCTCATCTTTATAAGGGAAGAAGAGCATTGGTGTAGCAGATGCTTCTGGAGACAGAGTAAAAACAATCCTTCACAATTTTTTTTCTTTTTGATTATTCTTTCGAGTCTGAGAGTATACACAAAACAAGTTTCGCCAGGCTTCTGATAGAGTGACGCAGATCAGAAGATTTTTGCAGTTGTATCCTGGGACTCATTACGTTACAGAACCGTCGCACTACGGGACGTATTTTGAGTTAAGGAAAGAGATAATATCTCGACTCTGCGATTGTATCATCATTTTTCTTATCATTTGGTATAATATTATTATTTTAATTTTTTACAATATTCAGTTCTCCGTAGTTTATATATTACGGTTCTATCAGTGTGTTTCTCTTATGTAAACATATTAGAGAGGAATCCTATTATAGTATGGATTACTTTCATACTTAGGATTACCTACTTTACGTTATATATTATTAGATGTAGATAAGTCATAATAGAGTCCTAACCATCTAAGGTTTATGACTTCGTGATGTATATATATACAATATTTACCTTACATAGTATAATACAATCTTTACCTTACATGGTATCAGAGCAATATAATTCTGAGATCAAAATCGTTTTTCCAAAGTTTGGAACGTTACTACATCTGGTGAGAAGTTCTCGCGATCATGGTGGAGGGCTATGATTTTTCTGCAAGTAAAAGCGCAAGTGCTCAAGTTGAGCAAAGTAACACCGGTGCTACAACCTCTTACTCGCTGTACGCCTCTAATAATCCTGGTGCTTTAATAACATCGGTGATGTTTACCTAAGATAATTATAATGAGTAGTCTAAAGAGTTGATAAACAAACATCAAAACGAAAGTTAGGGTTCATAGATGGAAATATACCTAAGCCGTCCATTGATGACCCAAACTTTGAGATATGGTCGTCCGTTAACTCCATGATAGTAGGTGGATTCGTTCGTCAATTGGTTGACTCTCTCTCCTACTTAACAATGTTGATTGTCCTAAGAAATGTTCCATAGTATGTTCCGGTGAGTCTATTAGAAGCATTCAATGAGACTTAGAAAATTTGTGTGCACATTATCAACAAATGGACTTTTTACAACTCTAGAGCGGGAGAAGCTATTGCGTTAGTCCTTGTGGATGAAATGGAAAGTGTATTATCCCGTCTACTATTACATGAAAAATATAACGGAGGTTTCCTCCTGACTTATGAAAATAGAAATGCATATTTTTTTGTTGCTAAAACAGGGTATCCGATTGCATGGATCTATTAAAAATAAACTTCTACAAAAACATAAACATTTTCTAAATCTAAATGAAGGGAAATGTTTATCAATCAACACATTTAGTCTAAAAGAATACAGTGGCGAGTTCAGAACTAGTTTGTTTCTTTACAAACTGTTTATTCTAAGAACAACTAGGACATAAACTTTGACTGATTTTCCTGATCTGTATCGAAAAAGTATTTCACTTATCTTGGTGAGGTGTTATATGAAAAATATGAAAGGAGTGTAATGGTAGGTAAAAATACGCTTATATATTTTTGGTTAAAAATACATGCATTAATATTTTCATACAATCTGACTAATGTCACAAGTTTGACATATACTATTTGTTTGAATTAACAAATGTCATCCGACAAATCATTCAGGTTGGAAACGTCAAAGACGTAAAGACTAAAGGAAAGTCAAACAATTCATCCAAACTCTTAATGGATTTTATACAAATTAAGTGATGTGATATATATATATATATATATGTGAAGAGATCATGTGAAACAAACATTTGCTTACACCACTTAGAATATGGATATGGTTGTGGTATGTGTCATGCATTTTATGTCTTTCAAATTCTATAAGGGTATAGCACTATTTATTCTTTCATCATATTTGCAATTTTATTTAAATACAAGTGAGACACCAATTTTTCGCATGTATTATAGTTGAAATAAGCATACCAAAAGTTTTTAAAGCCACATAAATATGGCTTGATGGTCCTAGTGAACATGTTGATAATTTCAGAAATATGTACATATACTCAACTCATGATGATGTTTTAACTAGTATGATGATAAAAAGGTTATTATATTCGGTTTTATAAATTTGTTAATTATAGGTTGCCCAATAATCATCAGATGATATTAAAATATGTTTCACTTAGCTATTATTTGGTAATTTTGCAGATATCCGCAGCGATTTTTTCTCAATAAATCCTCGTAAAACTTTATCTGGTAATTTAGAATCTACGCTAATTAGTATTTATTTGTGAAACTTTTATTTATAAACATTTAAAATTATTTATTCTTAGCCATACTACTAAGTGTTATATTGTATAGAGTTTGTAAAAGCAGTTTGTTTTGTTACCATCAAAGGGTTTGATACTAACAAAAATTGATTTTATTGGGCCTACAAAACCTGTAATATGAAAGTTCAAGAATATGAGAATTTTCTCACGATGATGGAAATCAACGGAAGTACAATTGTGTGGCAATGTTAGTTTAATTTTTTCAAGGTATATCAATTATTGTATTAATATTTTATACGTATTTAAGTTTATAACATTCTAAATTTAGAAGATTAAATTGTTAAAATATATTATTTTATTTAACTATTTACGTCCGTGCACATGATGATGAGACGAGTTTTTTTATATTGGATCAAAATGCTAAAAATATTCTTGGAAGGTCTGCTGAGCGTTTGATGCAAGAATAATACAGAGTAGGATTAAATATCATACAATTCTATATAATTTCATTTCCAAAACCACTAGCTAAGTATTTGTCTTTCTTCTTTTTAGCTTGATCACATACTAGTTTGTCATGAGGTGTTTAATTCTATTGTTGGGAAGATACTTCTTTTAAGGTTTTTCTCAGTGGTTCTAATAATAAGTTTGAAATTCTCTTTGTATTGTGGATTGTTATTTGGATGATCAAGACATTACTAATGACTATATATATTTTATTTACATAAAAAATAGTGTCTCTTATATTGTACACTTTTGACTTCATTAATTTTATAGTGCAGTTTTTAATGCTTACAAGTGCTAAGAATTTTTCTGAATCATCTCCGACAGACTCACATACACCAAAGCCAAAGAATGACAACCAGTGAATCAATTTTAAAGATCAAAAATAAATTACAAAATGGATTAAAAAGAAGAAGCACAAAATAATATACTATTTTTTTTCTGGAATTTCGAATCGATATTAATGATTTTCTACTTTTATTTTGGCTATTATAATTAAATATACTATAATGATTATATTTTCCTTACTTAATATATTGATATTTGAAGCGTGTTTGCTTTGTAATACATAGTAATTCTATTTTTAGAATTTACCAATTAACAACAATAAACAAAGTTGATTTTTTCAACTATCAAACACAATCTAGTGAATCACCAAAGTTTCTATAAAGCATTGGAGTGAATGATTATGTTTTGATTATAAATATATTTTTTAATCTTTAATACAACATGCTTACCAATTACACGTAAATACAAAATAATATATATACATTATATTATGATTTTCATGCTTTTTGTATTCACTATTTCGTTTTATGATTTTCATGGAATTGCTCTTCAAAACATGAAAAAGGGAGAAATATTTTCTAGCTGTTGTAAGAGTAAGGCGAATTTGTCTATCTTATTGATTAATGAATATTGGACATAAGGTTATATATATATACATCTCATGGCTGACATTCCCACATCCTTAGTCGATGTGGGATGTACCGTACAAAGGGATAAATGGAAAGATAAACCATAAGAGAAAAAGAAAGTCTTGGTCCTTATCCATCCATCGATGGTATATTCATTTTGGGCTGAATTAGATTCCTTTCGGGTCGATCAGGCCCAACCCTATGTCGAGATCATGCCAGGCCCAATCCATTGGTTATTGCATCCACAATCATCTAGTTTATAACACTCCCCCTTGGATGTTATAACCATAATGAGCTCATAATACGTTTGGTATGTTGCCTCGTTAAAACCTCTCTATGGTAAACCCAAAACCCAATGTGGTAAAAGGGAAGCCATAGACAGGAAAAAGAGTACAACCGTATTACTCCCCATGATGAATGCATCATTATAGATTCTTCAGTCTTCTTATCTCGTGTATCACCTTCTGAGAGCAGAGGTTGGTTGAAGTCAATCGGTTGTGCCCATCACTTGACCGTACTTGCACTTCTTGCACTTCTTTGTTCTTGTCTTCTTCACCATATGGTCGGATGTGCTGGTCCATAGCCTTTGGCAAGTCATCTTCATGCTTGTTACATGATCAGTCACAGATTGCATCTTTCTTCGGTTGAACATGTATCATCTCTATGGATACCATCCCTTATGATCATCTCGCATTGCCTCTATGGATAAAGGTCGAACCATCTCGTCCATTTGTTGAGTCACTATCGACCATCGACGCTGGATCATCATCGACCGTATCACTCTGATTCATCGACCTGGTTATCCACTTGCATCATGTGTCATTAACACTTCTGGATGTTTGATGAAATTACTTGCAATCTAGCCTGCTTCATGGATATCAATATTTTGGATGGTTGAAAGACATCTGCGGCCTCGATACGTTCCAATGATCTTCATGGGCTTGTAATGCTTCCATGAGTAAATTCATAACCTGTTTATGATCAAAACAAAATTTGCATCTGCAAAACCAATTTATCCTTCTTTGGGTTGGTTAGTATGGTTAGTGTAAACAAACTTTAAACCTTTCGTTTCTTGTAAATAAATAACGAAGTATAAGTTTACCATTACCATTAGTTCCTTAGAACCTTTCATAACCTTCTTTATCATCAGCTATATTTTAAATTATGCATAGATGTATGCATGCTGATGGACTATGGTTATGATCAATATATCCATTTGATATAGATCTGGTCATCCACTTTATCAATGGTTAGCTTATATGGTATCTATGGCTCATGATCAGGCCACTCGTGGTTGGGTCTTATGTTTCATGACCTCTTTCTTAACCACGACCATATTTATTCATTTCTTGACCATTATGTGTTTTATAAGTTCATATGGTCGATTGTAATTATATCGACCGTGCCTCGACCATAACTCTTTTGGTCGTATAGGCCTTTGCCCGTATGCACACTTATGGCCGTATGATCAACCACTTTGGTTTCTCTAATCTTAATACTTTTGATCATATGGTTGTCCATGAGGTTTTCCTGGCCGAAATTAAGATGGCTCTAGGTACCTTGGATAGTTATGTTCTTTCATGGCCGTATGGTCGACCATTTGGTCGACATGACAATATTGGCTCTCGACCATGGCCCTTATGGCCATCATGGTCGGTATTATGTGATTCCATTCAGCCTCGACCTTACTGGTCTTTATACGGACATTTGGTTTGATTAAGGTCCCTTGACCATGGCTGTATATCTTAATCCATCGACCATGGCTGTATGTTCAGCCATTCTTATATCGATATCCTCGACCACAGCTTTTATAGCTTGCTATGGTCGATATGGATGGAATCAACATTCTTTATGACCATTTCATATTTCTTTCAATATGTTCTTAGTTATGGAACAACCATAAACCATTAGACCACGATCCTATGATTTAAATATCATGATCATAACTTGTCTAAGAATCAATCGATAACTTGTATCGTTTTGGAACCAATCAACTTTCTTTCAAGTTGGTTTGTGAACACAAGGAATTTCATTCTTATAATGAATATATGAACTGATTTTGATGGTTCTTATAGAACTCATTCATTGATTATCATTTGGTTGATAATATCATATGCAGCTGCAACTGTATCAGTTCTCAGATGGCTAAGGAACAAAGCCGTTCTTTGAGAATTTCTTTTCTTATCTTATGGTACCTTTAGTACCTTTATCCAGTGATTAATATATTGCTTACTACATCATCATTTCTTTCCAGACATTATCATTTCGGATTGTAGTAGCATCCACCACAGATCTTATATCTGTTATAATCTGTTCCTTGGTCTCTGTGAGTAACCTTGTGTAATCAGCTATGTTCAAATGCTGTCAATAGGAACATGCACGTCTTAGACCACGTGACCATGTCCTTTTATCTCACGGTTTCCTTTTCCTCACACGACTCCATTCACTGGTTTGATGGCGTTCTATGGCCAATACGTCCATCATTTCAATAGGTTCTTTAAACCTTTGGGTCCCACGTTTTCTTATATTTATGAGTATGAGTACTCGCATGTGGGTTTATGATCCTCGTTTTTATGTTCAAGTGCTACTTTGTATGCGCATTCTTATATCATTGGTATCGATACCCTTTTATGCGTTCCATTGTGTTCCAGACATGACATAGTTGATTGCAATCTTATGACCTTTAATACTTTGGTGTTTGGCGTCCCAAATCACCTTAAGTACCATGGAGTTTGGCGTCCCAAAGTCCATTATATGGTATCTTATATTGTGGTCGACCATTTTCTATGTATGGGAATGATTTCCTTTTATGAACTCGGGAATTTCTATGCACCATTTCATTTCCTTCCGAGGTTCCTTTATATTATGGAACATATTGGTCTATCTTGTATATACTCTGTAGCAACTTGATTGTGTCTCTTCTAGGGCAACAATTCATTTGGTGCAAGCTGGCATTATTTTCGGGTCAATGTGTCAGGCATCTAGTTCTACTAGCTTTTATATCATTTGGACGTCTTATATTTACTTGTCCGAGGATTTTGCCAAGACAATGATGGTTCATACCATTTTCTTGATGGTTGATACCATTCTCTTTACCAGCTTATAACTTTCTCCTTTTAATGTTGGATGGTCGGATTACTTATGCAATCCGTGAACCTGGCCACTTAATCTGATCACCCATATTTGGCTCAAAGTTCCTTAAAATTCGTGGGAGAAAGTCATACTCCTATCCAACATATATTCTCATCCTCAATCCTCTTCTGAGGTTCCATCTTAAGTGGCACATATGTCTGTGGTGGAATATTCAGATTTCCTTAAGATGGTATATGTCTGGTTTATGACCCTTGATATGTGATGAGAATATCTATGCTCACTTATATGGCCTAATGCATTTTAGACATGTAATTTTATGATGTCCTTTAAGCATTAGGCTTGATGTGGATGATGTACCACCGAGAGATTTAAAACTCTAAGCCACTTATAGCATGGTTATATACCATGGTACATGAATTTGTAGTATGTTTATGGACTACGAGATTTGTCCTCACTCCCCCTCATGAACATACTTATAATTTCGTGATGCTTAGGACAATAAAGCCTAATGAGTTTCCCTTGTGTACATGTTATACAACGTGATATTTTACGGGATAACTCTTTGTGCCTTTACAATATCAAGTTTGCATCAAGTTTGGACTCGGATGGCTAATCCGGCCATGCCATTAAGTGTGATTTCGTGGGTTTATAGAACCACTATGGCTTTTGCCTTTTATCATACTGATCCTTAGCATAGTTTAGATCAGAGTATATATGTATAGTTATTGACCACTTTCTTATAAGGCTTATAGTCTGAAAGGAACTTATGTTTCCTTTGCCCATTGGTTCAATGTGGAAACCATTCATACTATAACTCAATGGGTCTTTTGTCTGGGTGAATAAATTTTGTGCCCTTTAGGCAATGCCTTTTCGTGGTCTTATAATATTGACTATCCTTATGTTGTCATTTATCAATCAAAAATCATCAAGCAAATCAAACAAGATAATTTTATTATTTCTATAAATGTGTAAATGACAAGCAATCAAAGCAAAACAAATCGAAGCAAAACAAATCAAAGCAAAACATGAAGTCAGGATGTCGAGAATTCTCTATTCAATGTATAAGCCGGCCTCACAATCCATATTTTTCCATGCGGCTTCATCAGCTTTATCTTTTTCATCTCTAGCCTTATTGGCTTCAAGGAGTCTCATCTCTTTATATTCTTTCATGACTTTATCAAATCTGCTTATAGCATCTTTGTTTTTTTGCCTTCTTTGCTCATCTGCTAGTATGTGATCAAATAGATCAATATAAGAGCTGAAGCCCTTAGGCCTGTATAATAATACACGGTCCTTAGCAGAAATTGTGGAACAAGTTTTCTCTAGTAAATCTTTATCTGTGATTACTACGTCGCATAGTTTGAGACTACAGATGATATATATCAAAGCGTCATTATAATCGTCCACGGATTCAAAATCCTTGAGTTTGAGATTCTCCCATTTGTGCATGGCCTTTTGCCGTGCTGCCACTATGTTTCTGGACTTTAATGTTGTCCAAAGATCATGAGGATCTTCAATATGTGAGTATTGATCTCTTAACTCTTCAGTGAGATGATAGCGCATGATTGTTATGGTTCTATGCTTTTCACTTTCAATTCCACTATTGCCATTAATGACATATCTCCAGAGTCCTTTAGATTTCATGCGAGTTGAAGTGTTCATTGCCCATACTAGATAATTATCTCCTGAGGGAGTTAGGGCAACATAGTCTGTAGGCTCGAATCTCGACATCTGACATTCATATAAATTCATAATAAGTTCATGACAACTTAGAAATCGTTTTCTATATGCATGTCATGCAGTCAATACGATTATGATGCTTGTTTTTATAACCTTAGTTTTAAACAAGTATATATTTCGGTTTATAAACCTATTCCAATCATAATTGGTAAACCTAATTTGTTTATGATAAGTATAACCTAATCAATTTCTGATTAGTAAATCTAATCATGTTATGTTTTAGGAAACCTATTTGTTTTATTATTAGGTTTATGGTTCATTAGGAAACCTATTTGTTTTATTATTAGGTTTAGATTTCGAATTAGGTTTATGGTTCATACTTGTGTAGGTTATCAATCTAGAAATTTGGGTTCTAGGTTATATGCATTCAAACAATCGTTGATCAAACAAGCAAGCATAATTTTCTTTCTAGTGAACCTAATTAGATTGTCATTAGGTTTAGTGGTCGATTATGACCTTAGGGTTTTGCGATTTTAAACTAGGGTTTATCATTTATAGATTAACAACCTAGCAATTTGTTTCTAAGTTCAATTGCAATCAAGATGATGATGATTCAATGAACAATGGCCGGTTTTATGATCATGCATTGCCTTATGGCCAATATGATTATCATGCAATGCAGTCTATCAATCCTATATGATCGATTCAATTTATCAACCTTTAGGTTTATGTTTTATGACCATGTCGTCGGATTTAATTTTAAAATAAACAGTTGTGGAGTTTTGTTTTAAACAATCCTAGCAATTAGATTCTAGGTTATCAATCAAAGCAAGCAAGCAATCAAGCAATCAATCCGATTCAATTTTAAATTAGGGTTTATAAAATTAGGTTTAGGTTTAGGATTTTAAAAACAATCCTATGAATCTTAGTTCAATTTTTTTTTTAAAAACTAGGGTTTCATTGATTAACAACTTATCACCAGGTTTCTATGTGATTTACAATCAGACTACTCAATCAATCAATGAATTCTAACAATGGATGTGTACCCTAGATGATCAGGATGAGGTTCCCTAAACTATCCAGCAACCTAGTAAGGTTCTATCAATCAATCTATGAACTAGGGTTTTGATCGAGTTACCTTTAGCCTCCAATCGGGTTGGTATGGACCACCGGGTGAGCTGGACTGGTCGCGGGCTGTGTACGGGCTGGTCGCAAGTCCTTTGTCCTATCGGGTGCCCCTGGTGCTGGTTCGTGGGTCGTACGGTGTAGACTGCTGTCGGATGGTGGATTGATGTGTATCGGGTTAGGGAACTGCGGGTGTGTGCTTGTACCGGCTGTTCGCGTACGTGGGTACGTATAGAGTTTGTCGCGGGTTCAGTCCTTACACGGGTAAGGTGGTTTGTGTGTCGCAGGTAATCTCCGTGTGTGTATCGCGGATGATGCTTATGTCGCGGATGGTTTGTGTGTCACGGATGGTACTTCCTGTCGCGGGTAACCTCTATCGGCTGTCGCAGATTCGTCCTTACGCGAACTGATACGTACGCGGATAAGTGCTTGTTCGGGTAAGGTTTATCGCGGGTGGTTCGCTTATCGCGGGTAAGGGCTTACGCGGATGGTTGTGCCGGCTGGGAGGTGATCCGATTTAGAGATGGAGATCGGATAAGATGTAGTAAGCTTTAGGTGATGAATCGATGGTGTTTTTAGGATTAGGGTTTTTAGGCGGCTGGGTTTTTAGCTTAGGGTTTTGGGAGACTATCGTGCTGATAACGTGTTGTAAAAGTAAGGGGAATTTGTCTATCTTATTGCTTAATGAATATTGGACATAAGGTTACATATATATATACATCTCATGGCCGAAATTCCCACATCCTTAGTCGATGTGGGATGTACCTTACAAAGGGATAAATGGAAAGATAAACCATAAGAGAAAAGGAAAGTCTTGGTCCTTATCCATCCATCGATGGTATATTTCTTTTGGGCTGAATTAGATTCCTTTCGGGTCGATCAGGCCCAAACCTATGTCGAGATCATGTCAGGCCCAATCAATTGGTTATTGCATCCACAATCATCTAGTTTATAACACTAGCAATGAAAAATCTCAAAATAGGCAAAAATTAAGATTCACATCTCTATCCATCTCAAGGAATATTATGTTATTCAGAGGATAACCATTGGAGATGTCCTTACCCAATCGAATAAAAGAACAATTTTTATTATCTTCTTATGTAGCGGGTCAAAAAACAAGTGAAAGTTTTATTCGATTAACTTCACCCACAATGCGGTCATGTAAGTTTATATAAATCTAAAAATAGGTTTTTAGACTTATATAACCATGTACATGTCATTCAAGTTTCAATAAAAAAAATTAGGTGGAAGACCATTGGATGTGGTAGTGGAAATGACAACTTTTCTTTACAAAAGCATAAAGTTTATTTTAGCATTTAGTAGATGAGCTAATATAATTTCCACTACTAATAGTAAACTTGATCTGATATTTCTTATTAATGCAGTAAAACATGTCCGTCAATAACATATATGAATTATCCTTCATCTATTGTTACTGATGACTCGCCACCACTTAAGAAAATGTATGATCTGACTTTCTATTTTAAATTACACACCTAGAATTTATTAAATTTTTCATTGTTTTTATTGACGGGGTTGTTTGGTTTGATTGTAATATCTTACTTAGGTGAAAGACAAACGTTAGAATTCAGATCAAATTTTGCTAAAATGAACTTTTTTCTTGAAAGTAAACTCAATTGGTGGTTTACATTTAAATTATAGTCTATATTAAAAAGTTACTCATATATTTGTTCAATTTTAATTTACATATTCACCTTACAATCAGTTTTAGAGTCAAATATCTTCAAATGTTATGTAACAAGTGAATAGTGCCGGTCAAGATTCTGGAAAGAACAATTCTCAACCTATTAAAAAACGTAATATATTATTGATTTACTATTTTAGTCTATTTTTAAGCCAAAGCGTGCCAAAATAATAATAGTATAGTGATTATAACTAAAACAAGAGGAAAACCATCAAAAATGTGATAGGAACTAATGTTACTGAAAAATTCCACTAATGGACATGTAGTTGAAGAGTTTATTTCGATTTGTAAATTTCTGGTATCTTATGTTTAATTTTGTTTATAAGATTCAACAGTTAATGTAAATATTGTTAGTGAACAATTAGAGTCCTCAATCACAATATTGAGTGTCTCCATATTTTTTTTTTTGAATCATAAATTTTACTAATTTCTATCTGATATGTTAATATTGTTGTAGGTGAACATATTATCGTTCATGTAACTGGTTTGTTATGGTAATAATTTGTATTATGAATCGACGTATATAACATGTCGTAGCTAAACGCGTCATTAAGTAAACAAACACAAAAACCAGTTGTTAATACAAACAAAGAAATTGTTCATATAAACACTGGTCAAAATGTTATAGTAAACACTGGTCAAAATGTTTAAAATTATACTGATAATTTTAAACAAACATTATATTTTACTTATGGTTCACGTAGATCATAAAAATAAATACATACTAGATAATGAGTATGACCCTAACGATAATAACTATATCAATTATTATGATTATGAAATTGGCTAGTCATCCCGTCAAATTTTGAATGATGTAAGTACGTAATATGTATGCACTTACCTCATCCCCTAATTTATGTTAATAGAAGTCATCAGATGGGAAATATATCTTCATAACATGTATTCAGAACCTTAGTCACTATATTACATGTCTTCAAATGATCTTTTGTTATATTAATGTTTTTAGGACAAAATAAAATTTTACCACAAGTTTGATACCACTTTACAAATTTACCTTTAATGAATGACAATTTTCAAAAATACCTTAACTTTTTGATAAAAATAGACTTAATTAATTTTTCTAAATATTTATAAAAGTTTTAGAAACTAAACTTCATCCCTTTAACATTAAACCCTAAACAATAATCACTAAAGTGTAAACCCAAATGTTAATATATTTTTGATAATGTGTATTTTTGCAAAGTGGTACTTAACTTATGTTATTCTTATCAATTTCTCATGTTTTTTTATCTTATATATGATTGTTATTTTTATAAAATTCATATGTGGTATGATGAAAGAATAGGAAAACAAAGAAAGCAACACAAACCTACAATTACTATGTGTTGTAAAAGGGAAAAGATTGTTTTCTCAACTCTTTAATATCTTCCTTTGGAGTTGATAAATTTGTTATGCAAAATGAATGCTTTGATTACCTACTTTTGTGAGTTTATTCGAGAATATAACTTTAACGCCCTGACCGCCCACAACTAATGGGCCACCCACACCCGCTCTCTCGGTCCATGGGCCCCATCCCGTTCCAACGGTCGGTGCGTAAATTTTTCAAGGCTCGAAATCATTGTTTACTGACCCTGCAATCACCACCCGACATTTCCCCGTGTTTTGGCCTCACTCGCACGGTATCACTAATCACTTTCCGATAGGTCATCCATCCTTCCACTACTCCAGCATAATCACGCTTAACCTTGGAGTTCTAAACAGGTGTCTGGCCTCACTCGCACGGTATCGCTAATCACTTTCCGATAGGTCATCCATCCTTCCACTACTCTAGCATAATCACGCTTAACCTTGGAGTTCTAAACAGGTGTGTGACGGAAAAGGTAAGTGCACTTTGGTGACATAGGTAACCAAATCAATTCTCTTAAACCTTTCCACAAATCACAAATTGGGATGTTACAATTCACCCCCTCTCAAAGAACGCAACGTCCTCGTTGCGCCCCACGACAGGTCTCAAGACGCCTCTCGGGTCAGAAATGAGATGGCTAACCAGCTCTGATACCACTTGTAACGCCCCGATCGCCCACAGCTAATGGACCATCCACGCCCGCTCTTCGGCCCATGGGCCCCATCCCATTCCAGCTGTCGGTGCGTAAATTTTTCCAAGGCTCGAAATCATTGTTTACTGGCCCTTCAATCACCACCCAACCTTTCCCCGTGTTTTGGTCTCACTCGCACGGTATTGCGAATCACTTCCCGATAGGTCACCCATCCTTCCACTACTCCAGCATAAGCACGCTTAACCCTGGAGTTCTAAACAGATGTGTGACGGAAAAGGTAAGTGCACTTTGGTGACATAGGTAGCCAAATCAATTCTCTTAAACCTTTCCACATATCACAACTCGGGATGTTACAATAACATGATAATTTCTTTCATTTCACCTCCAATCAGTGGGTGACATTGACTTTCAGTTTGAGCGACAACGAATTTGTTATCAACGATCTAGAGATGCTAAAATGTGTTTATTACGATAATGACATATGAATCAAGTCCCATATAGTATTCTTTATTTTGTATTTATTTTCTTAAATTACCCATAACCTTCATCATGTGAATAGTTAGATTTACCTTCACATTTAGTTATCTTACAAGTTTCAAAAATTTGGCCATGTACTCTGGAACTCTGATGTGCATGAAGTTAATAAGTTACGGTCAAAAGATATCTTATATAATTATTATTTCAGTAAATAACAAAAAAAAATTATTATCTAATGTATTTAAATATTGACTTTAAACTCATGTTCTTCTTGGTAACTAAATGAGATGAATATCCATCAAACTGGAGTGATGGTGGTGGAAACTAAACTATCGTCTATGCTCTATATCCTCGTATGTTAACATATTATATATACTAGATCATTTCTCCGCGCTACGCGCGAATAGCGTACAATACATTTTTTCTATTTTAAATTTTTGCTACTTTAAATTATTTTATATTATATTTCACTTAATAAGAAACAGATAATGATAATTTGGTTTGAATAGTTTTTGATGTAAAAATGATAATTTGATATTTTCATTAATATATATAATCAACTAAAAACTCTATTATGATTTTGTAGATATTATTATGTTAATTAATTTTGATACTTATGGTTTGTATACTTACATGGATGTCCATAACAAAAGATGAATAATTATATCTTAATGATTAGCATTTGCTAGTATATGTTTTAATAATATTTTTAATAAATGATATGTTTTCTAAATATATGTAGTTTTTGTAAATTTTATTATTATTTTTATGTTTTGGTCCCTATTTTCCTTTTTTATGTTAAATATTTATCAATTGAAACCGGATATAATTCCTTAGAAAATCTTTATCGTATGGAAAAGTTAATATAAATAATTTCTTTTATAAAATTAATCAGATTATATAATATATTTCACTAAAGACTCTAACATCTAAAGAGTATATTGTTTTATTTAGAAATTTAGTAAAAAAATTGTGGGTGAATGATCTATTTTCTCACGAGAGCTATCGTATAACATCATATCCCCACCAAACTATAATCTAGTGCTAAAACTCCATAAATTTAAAGTTTTAAACTTATTTCTCTCCTAATTATAAGTTGTAAATTGATTTTCTCCTAATCAATAATTCGAAATTTAATTGTCCATAGAACATAGTTTTAATCGGTGTACTATTAACTTACCAATTGCAAACCAATTAAACCAAAATAAACGTCAAATTAGTTTTTATTTAAAAAAAAATCTGATTCACAGACAAAAAAAATATTGATTCCCAAAAAAAGTCTGATTCTTCAACATCGGGAAATTCTCCTTTGATCTCAATCACACATATCAAAGTTGTGTTGCCCGGAAGCCATGGCTGATTGGTGTTGGAAGACATACATTTTTTTGCAATTTTTGTTGATTCAATTTTTTTATTTTGATGAATCAGTTTTTTAAAATAAGAAAATAGGTTTTCTTTGGTTTTAAATTGGTCGGTTAACAATAAATTGATTAAAACACTGGTCTAGAGACAATTAAGTTTCAAACTATCGATTTGGGAATAAATCAATTTACAATTTATAATTTGGTGAGAAATAAGTTTACAACTTTAAATTCATGGAGTTCTATATAGTTTGGTGGGAAACTGATATTATATGATAGTTCTCGTGAAAAATAGATCGTTTTCACCCATTTTTTCTTGCATATAAATTTGGTATGCCACGAAATATTTGAAACAAGTTGTGTTTTTATTTCAAAGTCATAATACTTTAGTTTTTAAAAATAAATGATACTGAAAGTTAAAATATAATTTTTGCATTCACAATTTTTCTGATCATTATCTTCAAAATCTAATTTATAATTATCGTAAAGGATAAAAGTTGTTAGCAATATTTTTATTATTCAACGGTTTAGCACAATTCTCAAATTGTATTTTTTCTAGAAAGTTGGAATTTGGAATATGAGGCTAGCTTTTAAAATTGTTGACTGCAATATTTTTTAACATTGTTTATGTTGGTTATCAATCTAATTAACCCCGTAAAGATTGGATTATTTTATCTGATGTTTCTCACTAAGCTTGATTCTCACAGATTTTAACAAATATTTTTATCCTAATTAATACAATGCATCATAAACTCAGATGTCAATATTTAGCATAAACCATCAAATGAACTTTACATGATGCAATTTCTACTTTAGCATAAATCTGCTCGTAAAAACTTCAAAACCAATATAAAAATTCTGAAACGAAAACCAAAAAAAAAACACTATCATATGAGGAGTAAACAAAACCCGAAGATTTCAACTCCTAAGTAATCATATATTGTTTGACTATCAAATAATTTGTGATTACAATAGTCCTAAGTCTTAATAAAACTCCATGCTTCCTTTTTCACTTGGATTCTCTTCTGAAACAACCTAACAAACAGATGAATCAGAAATGACCAGCCATATTACAAACATGTCTTCTCCTCTGTGTACGTCATTATTTTTTTTCTTTGTAACTGATCGCAAATTAGTTTAATTAGTAAACACTTTCACTACTGAGTCCTCCATGCAAAATTTACAACCAACCCTTTGTCAGACAATCTTATATTGGTCTATTGGCCTGATATGACATACATGTGTACAGATTAACCGATTTGACTTAACTAACTCTATACAATATTAATATAATATATTGAGTATCCTGCTATTTATAATTTTCATTGTAAGAATAGTGAAATCATAAGATTAAGAATAATAGCTATACCTTTTTTGTTCATAGATGAGGAGCAGTTCCAAGCCAATAAGCATCCAATCTATCCCTTTCTGTGTTTCTCGCCTCCTAGAAATGGGATTAATCGGAATCGAAGTTCCGATTCGGCTGGCCTAGTGAGATGTCATTGAAATTCAGGATGGGAGAGACTTTCCAGTGGAGTTAGAAGGTTCATGGCCATAACGTGATCTATTTCTTTCGAGGATGTAAATTCCGTGTGATGTAACATTAGAGGAAATGATTTAAATAGGAGGAGCAACCATGGGAGGTGGAACGAAACAATTAAAAAAAGATTGAAGAACATGAGTTAATGATCCTTATTGGTTGTGATAAATACAAAGAAAAAACAGCGATTGCAGGGAATAAAAAGCCGGACACGATTGTCGTCTACATCGAAAAATATTAGGGTTGGAGAGGTGGACTTCATATGGGCCATTGTTAATCTATTCTATTAAAATAGAAGTCATGACTCATTTCATGTGTGATTTTTTTAATTTGGACCATCATTAGAAAATTTTAATAAAATGTATTTCATTAAAACTAATGAAAAAATATTTGTAACTACTTTAATCATAATATCTTTTGATATCTTTTTATCTTAAATATAAATATATATTAAAAATTATAACAAATATTTTGAAAAAGATTTTAGCAAGATCTCAACATTAAATTTTATGTAACTATTTAATTAATTTCGAATTATATAAAATATAATTATAGATTAATATAGATTCAATTATATTTTATAAAATGAGAAAAATAAAAATCATGTACTTTTATAAAATGAAAAATAATATTTTTTTACTTATATATATAAAATAATATATCATTTAAATAAACATAAAAATTTGCTAAACGATAATCTAACTTTGAAATCCAGATTAAAATTTAGTATATATTAAATATAAAATAATTTTAAAATATGATTTTTCATATATATATTTAAATTTATTTAGTAATCAAATTTAAATCGAATAAGATAAAATATAAAATGTAAACTATAAAAGTATTGTTTTTTTAATAGTTATATAAACATTTAAATATATGACTAAAATTATAGTTATACTACAAAGCTATGATTTGAATAATAAAGTTTATCAATAACTTATTATAATTTGGTGTTATATATTATCTAATTTTATAATAATGTTTGAATTTATTATAATATTATTGGTCATGCGAGTTTTCTTTTTATACTCAAGTTATATTTTATATAATAAAATTATCAATAACTTAATATAATTTTATGTTATATATTATCTAACCTTACAATAATGTTTATGTGGCTTATACTATTATTACTATAATTTTTTATAAATTTTTATTTTGTAGCAAAATTTATTTTAAAAAATTATAATATAAAAATACTATTTTACATAAATGATTTCTAAATTTAAAATATATGAAAATTAAATTACACATATATGATAGATGAGTAAAATTTTGGCATATATACAATAATATATTATCTAAATAAACATAAAAAATTGTTAAACAGAAATCTAACTTTGAAATCCTAATAAGAATTTAGTATAAATTAAATATAAAATAATTTAAAATATGACTTTTACATAGATATTATTTTATTTAATAATCATATGAAACTGAAACATTTGATATTAACATATAAACATAAAATTAATATATATTTATATATATTTATATATATTTATATATATTTATATTTATATATATATATATATATATATATTATCTAAGTAAACATTAAAATTTTGCTAAATGGTAATCTAACTTTGAAACCCAAATCAAAATTTAATATAATTTAAATATAAATAATTTTAAAAATATGATTTTTATGTATATGTTAACATGTATACTATAAATTGTGTTTGTAATAGTTATATAAACATTTAAATATATGACTAATGTTATTAATGATGTAAAACAAATATTTATGTATATAAAAATGAAATTAAACCCGCGCGGATCAAATTCTAGTTATTATTATATGACTAATGTTATTAATGATGTAAAACAAATATTTATGTATATAAAAATGAAAATAAACCCGCGCGGGTCAAATTTTAGTTATTATTAAAACCAAACAAAAAAAAACTCATTTTCTTTTTAATCAACAAAAACAATATGACATGGCAGAATAGGATTTTCTCATTGGCTAAATTTTGACATAACAAAATAGGAATTTCCCATTGGCTAATTTTTTTTGAGGATGTGGACACTCTTTTCACTCACCATATTCCCCTTTTAGTATTGTAAGATGTACTGTAATTATTTATGTAGTATTAAAACAGTTATATATATCACTGAAAGAAACAAAACTATAATCATAATATTATAGCATTATATTGACATAAAAGCATTAATTATTTTATTATATAGGATATTGGTATTCATATGTGGGAAGTTCTCCATTACATAGTTATTCACCTATCTTTTTGATCCTAGACTTTATTTACAAAATGTTTTTTTTTTCAAATATCTTCTCTATAATCATTCAAAGAAATAAATGATAAAGTCATTTATTAATAATATGATATAAATCCTACCTAATTATGAAATATTTGTTTTTTGTAATTAATTTTGACATATCTTGAAACTAATTTTGAAGAAAATTCAATTATAAAGTAATAAGTATATAAACATTACCATAATTATAAAAATATAAGAAAAATATTTTAAATATAAGAAGTGATTTATGATAAACTTACAAACTGAAATTTTTTTATAACAAATAAGTCAAAATAACCATTTGTTTTATTGATATTTTATACATTTCAAATTTTCTAAGAGAAATCATTCGAAGACTGTAAAATTATATAAATGTATTTTTATTATACCTAAATTTAGGATAGAACTATCAAATTATTTTATTTCATGTTTCAGATCTCTTAAAATTTAGCATATACATGGTATTATATGGCCTTAAATTTTTTTATATGATATCAAGACTAATATGAACAAATTTGATTATAGATATGTACATTTTAACAAGATTTTGAAACATTGTAATAATTTATATATCATTATATAAAACATAAAAATTATTGAATTTAATAGATCAAACGGAGATCTGTGGTGGTCACAAGAGATACGATGGCGGGCATGGAAATATGCGAGACTTCGTAGCGGCTGATGGGGAAGAGCTTGGAATGTTGACAAGTGTTGAAAGATGGTTTGTCTTCTCATATTTTCAGAGGCAACGTGATACAAGTTGATATCGGTCATATTTGCATAGTTTCGGTCATCTTTTTAAGTGCATTCCAAGCATATAGGATGTCATATAGGCATATTTAGATTGCATTCCATTGCATTTGTCTATGTCAGGTATGGGAGATGTTCATTGATGAGATTGGAGGCAATGGAGGCCAAAGAAGTGGAGTTTGGAGCAAAAGGGGGTGTAGCGACCAGGCATAGCGACCAGCCTTAGTCGCTATAGTCCCACATGATGAATCCGAGAACCATAGCGACCAGGCGTAGCGACCAGCCTTGGTCACTACAGACCCACACGAGAAACCCAGGGACCATAGCGACCAGGCATAGCGACCAGCCCTGGTCGCTACAGTCGTGAATGCTGAAATTTCTGCGGGTCAAACCAGGCTTGTTGGGTTGACCCGATTTGTTTTCAAACAGATATAAATACTCTTCAAACCTAGTTTTTATTTTCATTCTGTTTTTTATCTGAGACTAGACTACTCTTGGTGAAGAAGATTTTGAATCTTGAATCCTTTTTATTAATCTTATATTGATTCATCTTTTTATTCTTGTTCATTGGCAATGATTTACTCTTATTCATCATCTGTTTTTGAGTTCATCATGTTTGCTAGTGAGTAGTCATTTGTAGGATCCATGGGTTAGGGTGATCTAGGGTGATTAGGTAATAGGTTAGAAGGTTTAATGTTTGATTATTCATGTTCTATGATTATTGCTAGTTTTTAATGCTAGATTAGACTTGATCACTTTAATCTAGATCAATAGGCAATTTGTACCCGAAAGGTGTTCGACGAAATGTCTGAACCAAGTGATACCTCTCTTTACTGGCTTAACCAATGACAATTGATGTTAGGAAAGTGTAGATAGTTAATAGACCCGCTCTTAATGATTGCTTGATTTAATTAGACCAAAGACATTTGATGTCTAGTGATTGAAAGCAAATGAACTTCTATCTTGATAAAGAATTAGTCTAAGGATACGTCTAGACTAGTAGAACTAAGTTGTTTATAGCGTTAACCGTTTATCTTAAGTCTGAATCACCCAAAGTCAAAGCCCTTGCCCATGGGTTCTCGTTTCTCCCATTCA